>JACCID010000354.1:0-100085 GCA_018906775.1 Sycophila sp. Sp_5
TCGAGTTCAAACAGGAGTAACCGTACCAAGGAACTTACCAGTATGAACTCAAAAAAGCACTTTAATTGTTGTCTGCAGTCTTGACCATTCTGTAAATTTATCCAAACCCAAGGTGTGTTTCCTAACGACCACTATAACTTTTCGGGTGGGTAAAGATCTGAGCGGACAGTTTCTAATTGTAATTTTGCATAATTCGGAAAACATAGTAGTTGTAGAGTTACTTAATTAATCAACCGAACAATGAACACTAAATAAATCATGAACCGATTCAATACTGTATGTTATAAAAATCGATGTATGGTGATTACGGATTACGACGACATTGCTGGCAAGGCATAGTAGTAACCGCGTTTGGGCTATAGCATTTACTCAATAATTTAAAAACGTTCGAGTTCCAACAGAAGGAACGTACCAAGGAATGTTGAACTCAAAAAAAGCACTTAATTGTTGTTGCAGTTTGACATTCTGTAAATTTATCAAACCCAAGGGTTCCTAACGACTCATTAATTTTCGGTGGTAATAGATCTCGCAGGACCATTTTCTAAATTTTAATTTTGATAATTCGGAAAATAGTAGTGTAGAGTTACTTAATTAATCAACCGAAAATGAATACTAATAAAGCATGAACCGATTAACTACTGTATGTTATAAAAAATCGATGTATGGTAATTACCGGATACGACGACATTGCTGGCAAGGCATAGCAGTAACCGCGTTTGGGCTATAGCATTTACTCAATAATTAAGAAACGTTTCGAGTTCAAACAGCAGGAACGTACCAAGGCATGTATGAACTCAAAAAAAGCTCTTAATTGTTGTTGCAGTTTGACCATTCTGTAAATGTATCAAACCCAAGCGTCTCTAACGACCCTATCAATTTTCGGGTAATAGATCTCGCAGGACCAATTTCTAAATTTCATTTTGATATTCGGATAAATAGCAGTGTAGAGTTACTTAATTAATGAACCGAAAATGAACACTAATGAAGCCTGAACCAATTAAATACTGTATGTTATAAAAAATCGATGTATGGTAATTACCGGATTACGACGACATTGCTGGCAAGGCATAGCAGTAACCGCGTTTGGGCTATAGCATTAACTCAATAATTATGAAACGTTTGAGTTCAAACAGCAGGAACGTACCAGGCATGTATGAACTCAAAAAAAGCATTTAATTGTTGTCGCAGTTTGACCATTCTGTAAATTTATCAAACCCAAGGGTTTCTAACGACACTATCAATTTTCGGGTAATAGATCTCGAAGGACCAATTTTCTAAATTTTCATTTTGATAATTCGGAAAATATTAGTGTAGAGTTACTTAATTAATCAACCGAAAATGAACACTAATAAAGCCTGAACCAATTAAATACTGTATGTTATAAAAAATCGATGTATGGTGATTACCGGATTACGACGACATTGCTGGCAAGGCATAGTAGTAACCGCGTTTGGGCTATAGCATTTACTCAATAATTAAAAAACGTTCGAGTTCAAACAGAGGAACGTACCAAGGAATGTATGAACTCAAAAAAAGCACTTAATTGTTGTTGCAGTTTGACCATTCTGTAAATTTATCAAACCCAAGTGTTCCTAACGACACTATAAATTTTCGGATAATAGATCTCGCAGGACCAATCTTTAATTTTCATTTTGACTATTCGGAAAATATTAGTGTAGAGTTATTTATCTGACAACATGTAGATTATTTATCATTCCTGCAACCCAAACCGCCCCTCCTCGAACACTGAACCCCCGCTGTTTACCCGTCACCAAGTTGATTCTCGCTCACATCACCTCGCTGTTTATGGTATGCGGATTCCCGGCCTTCCGCGCCATTGTGGCAGGCCCTCGTTCACGCCTCCCCGAGCGGTAGCCTGGAGCTTTATTTATCCACCCCCCCCTGGTTATTCCCGTCCCCCTCCTTAGGTGCTAACTCCGCACGCCCTTACGATGTCCCGATTCGTCTACGCTTCCATCGCTCTCCCGCGCGCGTACCCTTTCTATCGAAGGCCGCACCAATTTTCTGCCCTCCCCACCCCCTTCAGCGCACATAACTTGTTGTTCGCCTAACGTCTGACCCATTTCAGTCCACTTTATACACCCCAACACCAAGTCGTATCTCTCCCTCCCGACACTATCATTTTAAATTTCGGGTAACTCAGCCTTCTCGCTAGGAGCCCTTCATGTTCTACAACCCATTTTTTCTTTCCTAATTTCGGAACTAAGTTCGCTCGTTTCGCCGTAAACGTCCTTAAATTTCCTCAACTCAGCCCCACCCTGAAATACCTACATGGACTAAAAGACTACTTCAAATGACCCGAGTTCTTCATAAATACGTACTTGTTATAACAACCAAAACGCACGTATCTGTAAATTACCGGAAACATCCACCCGCGACAATATCAGCCACTCTTGCATGCTAAGACTAAAATGCAACGTTTAATCGCACCGTAACGACCAGACAATACTTACGGTCGCCCACTACACACAACTTCTAATATGTGAGACTATCTATAGCATTCACTCAATAATTTAAGACAAACGTTCGAGTTAAAAACAGCAGGAACGTACCAAGGCATTTATGAACTCAAGAAAAAGCTATTAATTGTCGTTGCAGTTTGACCATTCTGTAAATGTATCAAACCCAAGCGTCTCTAACGACCCTATCAATTTTCGGGTAATAGATCTCGCAGGGACCAGTTTCTAAATTTTCATTTTGATAATTCGAAAATAGTAGTGTAGAGTTACTTAATTAATGAACCGAAAATGAATACTAATAAAGCCTGAACCAATTAAATACTGTATGTTATAAAAAATCGATGTATGGTAATTACCGGATTACGACGACATTGCTGGCAAGGCATAGCAGTAACCGCGTTTGGGCTATAGCATTTACTCAATAATTAATAAACGTTCGAGTTCAAACAGCAGGAACGTACCAAGGCATGTATGAACTCAAAAAAAGCACTTAATTGTTGTCGCAGTTTGACCATTCTGTAAATTTATCAAACCCAAGGGTTTCTAACGACACTATCAATTTTCGGGTAATAGATCTCGAAGGCCATTTTCTAAATTTTCATTTTGATTATTCGGAAAATATTAGTGTAGAGTTACTTAATTAATCAACCGAAAATGAACACTAATAAAGCATGAACCGATTAAATACTGTATGTTATAAAAAATCGATGTATGGTGATTACCGGATTACGACGACATTGCTGGCAAGGCATAGCAGTAACCGCGTTTGGGCTATAGCATTTACTCAATAATTGAAGAAACGTTCGAGTTCAAACAGCAGGAACGTACCAAGGCATGTATGAACTCAAAAAAAGCATCTTAATTGTTGTTGCAGTTTGACCATTCTGTAAATGTATCAAACCCAAGCGTCTCTAACGACCCTATCAATTTTCGGGTAATAGATCTCGCAGGACCAATTTCTAAATTTTCATTTTGATAATTCGGATAATAGTAGTGTAGAGTTACTTAATTAATGAACCGAAAATGAACACTAATGAAGCCTGAACCAATTAAATACTGTATGTTATAAAAAATCGATGTATGGTGATTACCGGATTACGACGACATTGCTGGCAAGGCATAGCAGTAACCGCGTTTGGGCTATAGCATTTACTCAATAATTAAGAAACGTTTGAGTTCAAACAGCAGTAACGTACCAAGGCATGTATGAACTCAAAAAAAGCATCTTAATTGTTGTTGCAGTTTGACCATTCTGTAAATGTATCAAACCCAAGCGTCTCTAACGACCCTATCAATTTTCGGGTAATAGATCTCGCAGGACCATTTCTAAATTTTCATTTTGATAATTCGGATAATAGCAGTGTAGAGTTACTTAATTAATGAACCGAAAATGAACACTAATAAAGCCTGAACCAATTAAATACTGTATGTTATAAAAAATCGATGTATGGTGATTACCGGATTACGACGACATTGCTGGCAAGGCATAGCAGTAACCGCGTTTGGGCTATAGCATTTACTCAATAATTATGAAACGTTTGAGTTCAAACAGCAGGAACGTACCAAGGCATGTATGAACTCAAAAAAGCATTTAATTGTTGTCGCAGTTTGACCATTCTGTAAATTTATCAAACCCAAGCGTCTCTAACGACCCTATCAATTTTCGGGTAATAGATCTCGCAGGACCAATTTCTAAATTTCATTTTGATAATTCGGAAAATATCAGTGTAGAGTTACTTAATTAATGAACCGAAAATGAACACTAATGAAGCCTGAACCAATTAAATACTGTATGTTATAAAAAATCGATGTATGTGATTACCGGATTACGACGACATTGCTGGCAAGGCATAGTAGTAACCGCGTTTGGGCTATAGCATTTACTCAATAATTTAAAAACGTTCGAGTTCAAACAGGCAGGAACGTACCAAGGCATGTATGAACTCAAAAAAAGCACTTAATTGTTGTTGCAGTTTGACCATTCTGTAAATTTATCAAACCCAAGGTTTCTAACGACACTATCAATTTTCGGGTAATAGATCTCGCAGGACCATTTTCTAAATTTTCATTTTGATAATTCGGAAAATATTAGTGTAGAGTTACTTAATTAATCAACCGAAAATGAACACTAATGAAGCCTGAACCAATTAAATACTGTATGTTATAAAAAATCGATGTATGGTAATTACCGGATTACGACGACATTGCTGGCAAGGCATAGCAGTAACCGCGTTTGGGCTATAGCATTTACTCAATAATTAGAAAACGTTTGAGTTCAAACAGCAGTAACGTACCAAGGCATGTATGAACTCAAAAAAAGCATTTAATTGTTGTCGCAGTTTGACCATTCTGTAAATTTATCAAACCCAAGGGTTTCTAACGACACTATCAATTTTCGGGTAATAGATCTCGCAGGACCATTTTCTAAATTTTCATTTTGATAATTCGGAAAATAGTAGTGTAGAGTTACTTAATTAATCAACCGAAAATGAACACTAATGAAGCCTGAACCAATTAAATACTGTATGTTATAAAAAATCGATGTATGGTGATTACCGGATTACGACGACATTGCTGGCAAGGCATAGCAGTAACCGCGTTTGGGCTATAGCATTTACTCAATAATTTAAGAAACGTTTGAGTTCAAACAGCAGGAACGTACCAAGGCATGTATGAACTCAAAAAAAGCATTTAATTGTTGTCGCAGTTTGACCATTCTGTAAATGTATCAAACCCAAGCGTCTCTAACGACCCTATCAATTTTCGGGTAATAGATCTCGCAGGACCAATTTCTAAATTTTCATTTTGATAATTCGGATAATAGCAGTGTAGAGTTACTTAATTAATGAACCGAAAATGAACACTAATGAAGCCTGAACCAATTAAATACTGTATGTTATAAAAAATCGATGTATGGTGATTACCGGATTACGACGACATTGCTGGCAAGGCATAGCTAGTAACCGCGTTTGGGCTATAGCATTTACTCAATAATTATGAAACGTTCGAGTTCAAACAGGAGGAACGTACCAAGGAATGTATGAACTCAAAAAAAGCACTTAATTGTTGTCGCAGTGCAGTTTTATCAAACCCAAGACCATTCTGTAAATTTATTTTAATTTTAATAATTCAAAATAGTAGTGTAGAGTTACCCAAGTACTAATGTGAACCGATTAAATACTGTATGTTATAAAAAATCTAACGACACTATAGCAATTTTAGCATTTACTCAATAATTGAAGAAACGTAATAGATCTCGCAGGACCAATCAAACCCAAGCGTTCTAACGACCCTTTTCATTTCGCAGGACCAATTTCTAAATTTTCATTTTGACTAATTCGGAAAATATTAGTGTAGAGTTATAAAAAATTAATTAATGAACCAAAAAAGAACACTAATAATTTAAAAAACGTAACCTGAACCAATTAAATACTGTATTTATCAAACCCAAGTTATAAAAAATCGATCTTTAATTTTCATTTTGTATGTTATAAAAATCTATGTTACGGGATACCCGATTACGACGACAGACTATTGCTGGCAAGGCATAGTAAGTAACCGCGTTTGGGCTATAGCATTTACTCAATAATTGAAGAAACGTTTGAGTTCAAACAGCAGGAACGTACCAAGCATGTATGAACTCAAAAAAGCATTTAATTGTTGTCGCAGTTTGACCATTCTGTAAATGTATCAAACCCAAGGTTTCTAACGACCCTATAAATTTTCGGGTAATAGATCTCGCAGGACCATTTCTAAATTTTAATTTTGGAATAATTCGAAAATAGTAGTGTAGAGTTACTTAATTAATTAACCGAAAATGAATACTAATGAAGCATGAACCGATTAAATACTGTATGTTATAAAAATCGATGTATGGTGATTACCGGATACACGACGACATTGCTGGCAAGGCATAGCAGTAACCGCGTTTGGGCTATATCATTTACTGAATAATTATGAAACGTTTCGAGTTCAAACAGCAGTAACGTACCAAGGCATGTATGAACTCAAAAAAAGCATTTAATTGTTGTCGCAGTTTGACCATTCTGTAAATGTATCAAACCCAAGCGTCTCTAACGACCCTATCAATTTTCGGGTAATAGATCTCGCAGGACCAATTTCTAAATTTTCATTTTGATAATTCGGATAATAGCAGTGTAGAGTTACTTAATTAATGAACCGAAAATGAACACTAATGAAGCCTGAACCAATTAAATACTGTATGTTATAAAAAATCGATGTATGGTGATTACCGGATTACGACGACATTGCTGGCAAGGCATAGCAGTAACCGCGTTTGGGCTATATCATTTACTGAATAATTATGAAACGTTGGAGTTCAAACAGCAGTAACGTACCAAAGCATGTATGAACTCAAAAAAAGCATTTAATTGTTGTCGCAGTTTGACCATTCTGTAAATGTATCAAACCCAAGCGTCTCTAACGACCCTATCAATTTTCGGGTAATAGATCTCGCAGGACCAATTTCTAAATTTTCATTTTGATAATTCGGATAATAGCAGTGTAGAGTTACTTAATTAATGAACCGAAAATGAACACTAATGAAGCCTGAACCAATTAAATACTGTATGTTATAAAAAATCGATGTATGGTGATTACCGGATTACGACGACATTGCTGGCAAGGCATAGTAGTAACCGCGTTTGGGCTATAGCATTTACTCAATAATTTAAAAAACGTTCGAGTTCAAACAGGAGGAACGTACCAAAGAATGTATGAACTCAAAAAAAGCACTTAATTGTTGTCGCAGTTTGACCATTCTGTAAATTTATCAAACCCAAGGGTTTCTAACGACACTATAAATTTTCGGGTAATAGATCTCGCAGGACCATTTTCTAAATTTTTATTTTAATAATTCGGAAAATAGTAGTGTAGAGTTACTTAATTAATCAACCGAAAATGAATACTAATGAAGCATGAACCGATTAAATACTGTATGTTATAAAAAATCGATGTATAGTGATTCCCGGATTACGACGACATTGCTGGCAAGGCATAGCAGTAACCGCGATTGGGCTATAGCATTTACTCAATAATTGAAGAAACGTTTGAGTTCAAGCAGCAGGAACGTACCAAGGCATGTATGAACTCAAAAAAAGCATTTAATTGTTATCGCAGTTTGACCATTCTGTAAATGTATCAAACCCAAGCGTCTCTAACGACCCTATCAATTTTCGGGTAATAGATCTCGCAGGACCAATTTCTAAATTTTCATTTTGATAATTCGGATAATAGCAGTGTAGAGTTACTTAATTAATGAACCGAAAATGAACACTAATGAAGCCTGAACCAATTAAATACTGTATGTTATAAAAAATCGATGTATGGTGATTACCGGATTACGACGACATTGCTGGCAAGGCATAGCAGTAACCGCGTTTGGGCTATATCATTTACTGAATAATTATGAAACGTTGGAGTTCAAACAGCAGTAACGTACCAAAGCATGTATGAACTCAAAAAAAGCATTTAATTGTTGTCGCAGTTTGACCATTCTGTAAATGTATCAAACCCAAGCGTCTCTAACGACCCTATCAATTTTCGGGTAATAGATCTCGCAGGACCAATTTCTAAATTTTCATTTTGATAATTCGGATAATAGCAGTGTAGAGTTACTTAATTAATGAACCAAAAATGAACACTAATGAAGCCTGAACCAATTAAATACTGTATGTTATAAAAAATCGATGTATGGTGATTACCGGATTACGACGACATTGCTGGCAAGGCATAGTAGTAACCGCGTTTGGGCTATAGCATTTACTCAATAATTTAAAAAACGTTCGAGTTCAAACAGGAGGAACGTACCAAAGAATGTATGAACTCAAAAAAAGCACTTAATTGTTGTCGCAGTTTGACCATTCTGTAAATTTATCAAACCCAAGGGTTTCTAACGACACTATAAATTTTCGGGTAATAGATCTCGCAGGACCATTTTCTAAATTTTAATTTTAATAATTCGGAAAATAGTAGTGTAGAGTTACTTAATTAATCAACCGAAAATGAATACTAATGAAGCATGAACCGATTAAATACTGTATGTTATAAAAAATCGATGTATAGTGATTCCCGGATTACGACGACATTGCTGGCAAGGCATAGCAGTAACCGCGATTGGGCTATAGCATTTACTCAATAATTGAAGAAACGTTTGCGTTCAAGCAGCAGGAACGTACCAAGGCATGTATGAACTCAAAAAAAGCATTTAATTGTTATCGCAGTTTGACCATTCTGCAAATGTATCAAACCCAAGTGTTCCTAACGACCCTATCAATTTTCGGGTAATAGATCTCGCAGGACCAATTTCTAAATTTTCATTTTGATAATTCGGATAATAGCAGTGTAGAGTTACTTAATTAATGAACCGAAAATGAACACTAATGAAGCCTGAACCAATTAAATACTGTATGTTATAAAAAATCGATGTATGGTGATTACCGGATTACGACGACATTGCTGGCAAGGCATAGCAGTAACCGCGTTTGGGCTATATCATTTACTGAATAATTATGAAACGTTTGAGTTCAAACAGCAGTAACGTACCAAAGCATGTATGAACTCAAAAAAAGCATTTAATTGTTGTCGCAGTTTGACCATTCTGTAAATTTATCAAACCCAAGGGTTTCTAACGACACCATCAATTTTCGGATAATAGATTTCGCAGGACCATTTTCTAAATTTTCATTATGATAATTCAGGCACTAAGAATCGTAAGCAATGTCGTCGTAGTCCGACATTTGGCAACAAGACCATATTGAACTGAGTATGAAATCAATAGTAATCTATAAATTAATATCCAATTTTCCCAACTTACTATTTTACTACTTACTCTTTTACTACTTACTATTTTTTCGTCTAAAAACAATCTTTATCTAAATAATTTTTCTTTTATAATACAGCCTTACTTTAATATTCTATTTCTACCAAAAAGAAAAGCGAACAGAGTAAAATAATCAAGATTTACAGATGAAAAAATATTCAGGCACTAAAAATAATACGCATTGTTGTCGCACACTGTCAACGGGAACATAGTAATTATTGAACTGGGAATAAAAGCTGATCAATAGTAATCAATTTACAATTTTGCTGTAGTTGATGTGTTAATACACTTTTGAAATGAGCCTGAAGTATTCACTCTCATATGTTGGGACTAATTAATTGAGTGCAGTTGTAGAATGATAAGGGTGTCGCCGTAATCCTTTTGCGCTGTTTACTATTGTGCATCTGAACAAAAACCATTAACAGAACATTTTTTTGAGAGCTATACTGCCGTGTTTTATATTAAATTTTCTACTGAAAAGTAAATCGAACAGAATCTAATAATGAAAATATGCAGATGAAAAAATATTCAGGCACTAAGAATAATAAGCAATGTCGTCTTAATCCGTCATTCGGAAACGAGAACATGTTGAACTGGGGATGAAACTTAATCGATAGTTATCAATTCACAATTTTGCTTTAGTTGATATATATAGCTCTCATATATTTGAACTAATTGCTTGGATGCAGTTGTGGAATGTTAAGCAACCAATTTAACAAATTTTGAAGTCCCGCAAAGGTCTAAATTTTATCCATGGAATTTAAAATTTTACTCAAATAGGTCGTATCAATTGTTTTTTTTTTTTTTAATTTAAAAAAATTACTGATAAAATCAAGTTTTTCGTATTATTCTCGAAAATTAATCATATATCTCATAATATGACTTCATGATTATCTATTTCTTCAAAACTAATAATAACTTTTTTTGTGGATCTTGTTATTATTGTCTAAATAAAATATTAAAAAGCGTACTATAGGTAAACTAGTTTTTTTTTCCTTTCAGCTTCAAGAATTACAAACTACAGATTTATCATCACCAATATCTACAAAGGACCAAATGAATAATTATTCATAGAGGATTTGCAATTAAGATATAATTTAATAAGGATAATTTTTAGTTATTTATGAAACAGTGTAAATATATGTAAATATATGTAGCAAGTATTAATAATTCAGATTTCCTGTAAGATAATTCTAAATTACTTTGTACAAAGTTTGTAATCAAGGACACTTATTATTCAAAAATAATTGTTAAATGCAACAGTTATTGTAAAATACAGTATAAAATTTTTAACACCATATTGATGCCAAATTGTCTAGAATCACGTCATTAAATTTTCGTTCAAGCATACAATAACGTTTACATTGTAGTTTGTAAAACGCTCCAATAAACTGCAAATAAAAAGGGTAAGCATTTTTTACTTAAAATTCTCATAATTTTAAATAATTTTCATTGCACTATTTGATAATTTAGTCAATAGAAGTAGTGTATTCTTTAAGGCTCTAAAGCAGTAAAAATATTTTAAATTTAAAGTATATTTAATTTTGTTTTACATGGCATAAGATTTTTCAAAATTTGAACATTTTGCAAAATTATCTATACCTCTCACCATTCGTTCCTCTACACCATTCGAGCATAATCGATGGTTCCTCATTTCCTCTGACGAAGTCAAGCTAACATTATTTCAGTAAGAGTTTCAGAGTATCCTCCTTTGTATCCGTAAAACTTCCTGCCGAGCCCTTTAGACATTGCAACCGGCAGTCAGTGTCCTTAGTGAAGAGCCTGGCTAATTTAGCCATATCCGTTAGGTTATCACTTCCCGACCAGTAGTGAACTTCCTTTTTGAAGGTATTCAGCACACTTATGCACACACCCCTTCACATGCTTTTGCGCACCCCGCGCAAACATTGGAAGAACTAAAAAATTTTATTGCTCAGCAGCAGCATGTCGTAGCTCAAAAAATCCAACGGCATTTGAAAGAACAGATAAAAACCTTCGAAAAATGCTACTACGGAATTAAAAAAATGTTAAATTGAGTTTTTTATAAGTATTAAAAAGAGTTGAATAAACACAAAAAATCCAACGGAGTCGAAAAGGTAATTGATTCAACTTTAACATGACGGGTCGAACGTTTTTTCAGGACGTTTTATAATAAAGTTACACTATTTTTTATAAAAAAAACTCTTTTTTTTTTAATGTGAATAATAAAAAAAATAAAAGAGATAGAAAAAAACTTCAGAAAGAAAAAAAATTTGTTTTCACTCATTGAGCATATTTCTGCAGCTGCGTATGCGATTTCCAAAAAAAATATTTTTTTTCCATTTTTTAGCATGTCAAAAAATTAAAGTGTTTAGATTATCTAAGTATTTGTAAATCATTTATCATTCATTATTATGAAAAATATAATTAATTTATTATAATTAATTTATTGTGTTTTTTTATTATTAATTTTTTGTGTTTTTTCAACTCTTTTTAATACTTATAAAAAACTCAATTGGATAAAAAAACTCAACTCAACGCCGTTGGATTTTCAGCTAAGACGTGTTGCTGCTGAGCAATAAAACTTTTTAGCTCTTCCAATTTTTGCGCGGGGTGCGCAAAAGCATGTGAAGGGGAGTGTACGCTCTCCATCCTTCTTGGTCGTTTAATTTCTTTACTTTGAGTTAAAAAATATTCTTGATTGTTTCCTCAGCTATTCCAGGTTGCTATTTCACCATGGTGTGGTTTTTGTTTCCTCTGGGTTTCAGGGGGGAATTATTTTTATAGGCTCTGACCATCGTCGTTTAGATTTGTTCTAACGTCCATTCCATGCTTATGTATGAACCATATTCCCTATACTACCCAATTTGTATTCTTGGGATTCCTTCTTTGTTAAAGCTTTGGTTTTTGTATTTCAATCCCAAAGTATATGGTCCTGTGGTCTTTGATTTGTTCTTAGATTTCCGTCCTTGTGAGGGTAAGGTCGAGAATCACCCGCCTATATTTGCTGTTATGAAGATGGATTCATTCACCCTGTTCATGATGTCTGTTCACGTCCATATTTGTTCCTGTGATGAATTCTAGCAGCTTCTCTCCTCTATTATTAATGTTAGTGTTCCCCCAAACTTCATGGTGAGCGTTGGTGTCATATCCGATAATTAAATCAAGGTTACTCCGTCTACAGTATTCCACCATTTTCCTAGTTTTTGTTGTCGGTACTTCCTCTTGGTGTGAAAATTACGCTGCAATAAGTACAAAAATTCTCACTCGATGTTCCTTATCTTCTAAGTCTACTTTAAGGGGAGGTCGGAGTCCTGTTTTACCGATCGATTTTTTTGACTGCGTTCTTCACTTTTCTCATCGATTATTGGATAGAATAGTCTAAGATTTTGCAGTTGTACTTAAAACCAACTGTAGAATTGGGAACAACGTATAATCTAGTAAAATATTCAACAAAAAGATTTAAATACTGTGTTATTAATTGATAATTTAGTTTTTTTTATCACCTTCTTCGGTGATCAACTTCTTTCGTTAATCACCTGCTTCGGTCTTACTCTTAACTGTATATGCTTTTGCGAACCTGGAATAATCATCAATAAATACAATAACGGTAGCCCTTTTGATGTGTACTCGGGTTGATTGGTCCCATCGTGTCAAGGTGTACTATTTGCAGTGGTCGTAGGGCGCGTTCTCTAGGTTTTAAAAAAGGTAACCTATTAAATTTCGCAATTTTACATACTCCGCAATTTAAGGGGATGCCTTACTTAATTTCCGCGCTCTGCTGTACCGACTATTGTCTATGTTCTTTGCTAACCTCTGAGGCAAATTTGATTTTTCAAATAATTCTGAAACGGCTTTCATAATGGCATTTTTGATTGCATCAAAACATTATTTATAATACGTAGAATGTACGTCGACTTCTTTTTTGGATGATTTCAATTCCAATTGAAAAGTAAGTCAGTATTTTCAGCAGTAAGAAATGAAATCAGCCAAAAAAGAAGTCTTAATCGAATTATAAATAATATTTTGATGCAATCAGAAATGCTATTAATAAAGCCGTTTCAAAATTATTTGAAAAATCAAATTTACATTAGATGCTACAGCAGAGAATATAGAGAATTGTCGGAACAGTAGAGCGCGGAAATTATGTTCGGCATCCCCTTAACTTCTTTTACTCATCGAATTTAATTTCTTTCAATGATTTGCAATACGAATTCTGATTTTGACAGGATTTTAAATAGTCAATCGAAGCATGACCTAATCTAATATGCCAAAGTAATGCTTTACTTATGATATCAGGTTCGTGGGTCTGATCAATTGCTTCTTTATCTAATTGCGTAATTTCGCCGCTGTGGTCCTAAGATCCTGTTTGTTCTTCCTGTCCTCTTGTCTCATCCAATTTTTTGTTTGTATTTACCGCTGGTGTTTCTGTATTTTTATTATAAATTTGGTTTGACAGGCTTTTACTTCTCGTCGAATAATTGGCATTAATTTAGTCGCTATCTATCTCTAATTCTATCTCCCGAAAGGGTCGTTTGTATAATCCTGAATGAAATAATTCATTTGATTTCGCGTCGAATATTTCGACCTTATTTTCGTCTAAATAAACGCTGAGTCCTTTTTCTATTATCTGCCTGAGTGATAGTAGATTTTTAGTAAGACCTTCAGCACATATGACATTATCTAAATTAATTCTCCTTCCGTCGAGAGACAACGATTCTATTTCTCCTTCTCCCTCTGATTTGATATTAGCCTTTTCTTCCTTGTTTGGACATCTAATTTCCGTAATCTTATTCTGATCTAAATGTTTAAAAAATCAGTTTGGTGTTGGCCATGTGCTCGGTTGCACCTGAGTCGGCCAAGAACCTATTCAGTTTGCTACCCGTATTTTTGCTTTTCTGTTCGTATAAAATGGTTTATAACAGTATAGTTGGCTTACACTGAGATTTTCCATTCGTATTGGAATTCTGTTTGGAGTCATCACCGCTTTTCGTTTGGTGTCCATTATTTATTTGGCCACATCTATTTCTATATTATTCACGTCCACGTTTGGTCCATGTTCACGTCCATAATTTTTATTTTCATTTTCGTTTTGTTTGCCGTCACTTAGTCTCTGTCGTTTCGCATTGAATTTCGCATTGACCGAATAAGCCTTTCGCTTATTAAACTTTATACCTTGATTATTTGCTGGTCGGCGCCTGGACGCCGTTATAAGGCGTCTCACCTTCTCGTCCGAGTATGGGCAATTCAAAGGCGTGTGCCCGTCACACTATTTGCACCTGTAGCACATCATACCTGATTTGGTGCATACAAATGTCCGGTGCCCCATTTGGGCGCAGTTAAAGCAGCGGTCCCTTGCCGCTGCTTTATAGCTCCTATTTGATTGTAAGGAACGTTTCCCTGATTCCAACTTAGTGCATGATAGTGATGTTCGAACCACTCATTTTCCCTCTTGTATTTATCCGTGAGTCTTCGCCAGGGAAAGGGTTTCTCAAACAAGATAACGACAGGATCACGATTTACGTACAGTGGGAGAATAGCGAGCACCTTGACGATGTAGTTATCATAATGTTTAAACAAGCTTTCTTACGTCTCCACTCGCAGATACGCAGATATTGTACTGAAGTATGCGATCGTGTAAGATTACACAGTAGGCTAAAGTTCCAGCAGGGAAGTTGCCCCGAGATTCAAATCCAATTGAACGTCAACAGGAACATTCTTGAATCTCTCGTTCTGCTTCGAGTAGTCGATAACGAATAGAGGTATATGCTCAATGAAATCCTGTTTCTTTATCATTGGCTCGATGTCCTTCTGGTAGTAGGCGTACTGGAAATTAGCATACATATCGTACAAAGTGGCGTACTGATTGTAAGCAACATACAGGTTTAGATTTCCGTAGGGATAGGACTGCAAGTTTAAGAATAGCTTCACATTGCTAATATTGTAGTGATCGAAACGACTCGCGTTAGCAGTTCTCTGGCTCTTTCGATTAGTCTGAAATCCTAGTATAACAAATCGTGGTTTCTCCAGCTGAATGGACGTTTTCACAGCATACACATGCTTTGAAGTGGCAGGAAGCAATGGATTCTCGTACAATTCCCAACTACGAAAACTCATATCGATTGTTTTACCCTTTTGTATACGATTCAACAATCGAATTTTATACTCGTTAGAAACTGTGACGTAGATTTTCTGCTCTTGCAGCAGTTTGTATGATGTCATTCAAGTCATCCCTGGATCTCGTAAGAATGAGTTCATGTTTCACGTTGACAATTATCTTGCCGTAGTCTTCAGCGAAACCGAGAATCATACTCAGAAATATATTCACGTCAAAGTATCCCTTTTCATTGACCAGAGCTTGATTTTCTTCTACAACATCCAACCAACCAGCGTTCTCGATAACCAAACTTTGACTAGGGTTGAGAGAAAGTCAACCCTTCATAAGAGTTGTCAGTCCTACATTCGTACATCTATCGATCTCAACAGCATTGATCTCGTAGCGAATCTCTTCAATAATATGGCAGATAGCGTTATTGACTAATTTGGTATTCGCAACAGCGTTACCATTAGTCTTGATAAGGCTCCCACGAACGTGAAAGAAATTGCGAGACGGTAGAACGCAGACATCTTGATGTATGGCAATGCGAAACTCGGTAGCTCTTTGATGACTGATGGTTGACTGCCGTTTTGGACTACTTATATAGGCTCGACTAGGTCTAGCATTGTAGACGATACCCATTACGCCTGCTTGAGATGAAATCTGACGGAGATGGTTTTTCCTTGAAAGTTAACCAACTCTCCGTTTTGATCTACTAAACGAATCTGCAGGTGATTAATGCTTTTCACAGCTAGAGGTAGGTAAATCACTTGTGACGGAATTTCGATGATGTTGTAGACCGGAGGAACTGCGGGGAAGAACTCGTGTATCGTGTGCCCGCGTTGACTGAATATAGGCACCTGTGGTGATGTTGCATTCAACTCGTATAGTATTTACATTGAGAATAGACACCTGCATATCTGAAACATGTGTCACATTTGACTCCAAGTTTCGATTTATACAACGGGTTAATCCTATCAGTGGTGCGTTGGACAGCGGAGGTTCAAAATAAATTCGTTTCTTGCACTTGATTTAACAACACAATGTATTATTATTAGGTTTAATACTTATTTTGATGTCGAGTCGTTTGTTTTCTTGACGAATATATCCGACTCATTATATTTTCTAACCTTGTTTTGAATGTATCTTTCAATATCTTCAATTTCATAGCTGCCTGTCGGTAACTCAAATGTTTGTCGGTATCAATGTTTTGAATTGAATTTAAAGTTGAAAGATCAAACAATCTGTAACAAAGATATCGTTCAACTAAGAGAACGCTAGCTTTGTTACGAATAAGCAATATACATATATGTATATTTACGTCAGCCTTCGTTCCCGATCAAATGCCGACGGCCGAGTGCGCTCTCGCGAGTCCCGCTCCGCGCGCAAATGCAGTGTAGTTACAGGGAACAGTAAACGAATTAAGAAAACGTTTTGTATCGTTTGTTAGGAAAAATGCCGAATTATTTGACGATAAGCCACAAGACAAGGAGGGTTACGTGAAAAACTAGATATCACAACAAATGAAGAAAAGAATTCAAAAGAATTTATTTAAGTGTTTAAATCAGAGCAAACTTGACAAAGAATCGGAGAACAAGATTTAAATATAGATAGACAAAATATATTCGTGATGCCAATGGAAAATAACTCTACCGCGAGAGTATTAGACACAATGCGTAAATGGAATTGTCAATTTGATGTCAAAGATATTTATTCTTTTCTTGAGAGAGTTGAGGAGTTAAGTAAAGCATACGAATTTAACGAAAATCAATTAACGAAGGGGTTTCCGGAATTATTACGTGGTGATGCATTGCTTTGGTACAGGAATGAAGCGGTTAATTTAACATCATGGGGAGAAATCGAAAAAGTAATAAGGGATTATTTATCGCCGGAAGAAACTCGAAAGTTAAGTACACAAATGCGAGAGAGGAAGCAAGGTCAAAATGAATCAATTAGGGGTTTTGTGACTTCTCTGGTTACATTAATGCGTCGATATAGGAAAATGGACGCGGAAGAAAGGTTAGATAACCTATACTATAATATGAAACCGGAATTAAGGTTATATGTTGCCAGACAAATTATTAGATCTGATGTGGATTTAATACAAAGGGTAGAAAGGGTGGAAGAAACACTAAAAGCGGTAAAAAACGAGACTAAAATAGGAAAAACTCCAGTAACAAGTTATAACAACCGAAACACTGCGGATAGCGTAAATGTCACCGAAAGAGGCATGATAGGTCACAATTTTGTTGGAGATGTAAACAACATGCTCATACTAGGCAAAATTGCAAAAATAAATGACGGAAATTTTGTTCTTTTTGCGGAAGGGATGACATTTTTACTCGCGAATGTCACCCTAATGAGATACCGGGAAACGAGGTGCGGGCCAAACCGAGAAATGCGGACAAGGTTCGGCCGAATTAGATGAAATACGAATGTTTGTAAATGTAAGTGTTGGTAATGAAACCATTAAAGCTTTAATTGATACAAGTTATTCTTTTATTAACAAAGAATTTGCAGATAAAATAGTAAAAAATGGTAAAGTAATAAGAATCCATCGTATGGCCGCAATGGCAATTTTGTAAAAATAAAAAATTGCTGGAAAGGAAGGATTACAATTTTTAATAAAAACCGTTTTGTAAAATTATTTATTATTCCAGAATTAACTCAAAAGATGCTCATTGGAATGGATCTAGTTAATGTTTTAGAGCCGAAATTTTCTTTACTGAATAATAAATTACTGCCAACACTTACAGTAAGCGAAATTTGAACAGTTAATTATAAGATAGGGACTACGTCACTTACGGAGGAGCAGAAGAAGGGGTTACATGAAATTGTGAGCCAGAAGAAAGAAGAGATGAGTCACGTCGTAGGCTGCACATGCCTACTGGAGGAAGAAATTAAATTAATAGACGAAACGCCAATAAAACAGAAATACAGACCGAGAAATCCAGCGATCGAAAGAACAATATATGAAGATGTGCAACAAATGCTGGATTCAGACATTATGCGAAGGTCACACAGACCGTGGAGCTCGCCGATTGTTTTAGTAAAATTCGATTTCAGAAAAGTAAATGCAGTGTCAACAAATGATGCATATCTACTTCCGTTCATGAACTCCATATTAAATCAATTACAAGGAGCTCTTTTTTTGTCAACCATTGACCTTCAAAATGGTTATTGGCAAGTAACGTTGGACGATAAATCTAAACAAGTGACAGCTTTTACTATTCCGGACATAGGTTTATTTGAATTCGAAGTGATGCCGTTTGGGCTGCACGCAGCAGGTGCAACGTTTCCAAGACATATGGATAAAATAATATCACCGGATATGGCAGAAAATGATTTGTTTATTTAGATGACATAATCATAATTTCGAAAACATTCGAAGAACATTAAAAATGAATAAATGTAGTATTGGAACGCCTTAAAAAAGGACGATTACGACCGTCATTGGGGGAAATTCAGTTTTGCCAGGAGAGAATTAAAATAATTAGTTCATGTAGTAGATGAATTTGGAGTACGCACAGATCCAGAAAAGGTGGCGGCGATTCAATTCCTGTCAACTCCCACTCACGTTAAAGCAGTAAAGAGATATTTAGGCATGATTTCGTGGTATAAAAGATTTATATATTTTGCTTAAAAAGAAAGCAAAATGGGAATGGACGAAGGAACAAGAGACGACGTTTAAAAACTTAAACATTGTTTAGTAAATGTACCAGTATTGTCCTACCCGAATTGGCAAATACCCTTTATCCTCCAAACAGACGCAAGCATGGAAGGGTTAGGTGCTGTCCTCACTCAAAACGATGGCGTTAACAAAAAAGTTATAGCTAATGCAAGCCGTTCGTTAAGCAAAGCTGAAAAAAATATTTGATTACTGAACTTGAGTATTTAGCAGTAAAATGGGCAATATGGAAAATGCGTGATTATCTAGACGGATGTCAATTTTTATTGCTGACTGATCACCAGGCACTAAAGTCGTTAAATAGTATTGATAATCCGTCAGGACGATTAGCACGATGGACGATGGAACTGAGTCAGTATAATTTCGATATCATTTATCGGAAAGGCTCAGAAAATAACGCCGCCGATGCATTATCTCGTGACGCCATAATAATTTACACTATTGGAAAAACAAATGAAAAATGATACGCGAAGACATTTAATGCAGTAGCAGAAAAACCGCAAGAATTTTTTAGATTTCTGCATAAGAAATAATAAGCTGTACAAACAAATATTGCACACACTGGATTTTAACGAGATAGAGGCCGGAGATGAGTGGAAATTGTGTGTGCATGAAGACGAAAAACAACGAGTACTGCAGGAAAATCATGATATACCGACAGCTGGACATTGAGGCATAGCTATAACCATGATACCTCTAGCTAAAAAATTTTATTGGCCTGGAATGTTTCGTGAAGCAAAAGAATATGTACGATCTTGTGATATTTGCCAAAGGTTCAAGGCCAGCCAGCAGCCACCAGAAGGTCAATTGCAGGCTACGCATGCAGCGGAGCCATGGGACACCGTATCAATTGATATCGTTGGACCTCTACCCAGATCGAAAAATGGATTCACCCAGATGATAATGATGCAAGATACTTTCACTAAGTGGATCAAACTACGTCCCGTAAGGAAAGCAACTGCAGCCGTAGTAATTAAAGCAGTGCAAGAGCAGATATTGTACCGGTTCGGATGTCCGAAAACAATATCAACAGAAAATGTCGACAATTCGTATTGAAAGAATTTAAAAAACTGTTAGAAAATGCAAAAATCAAGCATAGACTAACACCGCCGTACGCACGGTATTGCAATACAGTCGAAAGAGCTAATCGTACTGTGAAAACGATGATTAAACAGTATATAACGGGCTCACAAAAGACTTGGGATGCACACATTGCCGTAATCGCGTTTGCAATCAATACCGCACACAGTGAATGCACCGGATATTTCTCCGCCTATCTTAATTTCGGTAGAGATTTGATAACTCCTGGATCACTTGAACAAGAAACTAGAGAATGAATCAGGATTTCTGTAGCAGATAACTTAAAAAATTTGCAGGAAGCTTTCGATTTTGCCAAAGTTAACACAGGAAGAAGCTTCTAAAAACAGGATAAATATTACAATCTCCGAAAACGGAAATGCAAACCAGCAATTGGCGATACCGTTTTAAAAAGAAATTTTGTATTATCCGATAAAGTCGAAGATATCAATGCAAAATTGGGCAAAAAATTTATTGGTCCGTTTGAAATATGTATGTATTTTTTTTTTATACGTCTCTTTAAAACCTGTAAATATTAACTGTTATTGTTTGAGTTCAGTGCACTGATGTAAATATTGTATATAAAGAATAGGAATTTAAGAATAACACGCGCAGTCGAGATGTTGTGATGCAATTCACTAAGGCCATAGGATGCAGAGGATCCCAAAGAAATAAGTGGCAGAAGAGTTAGACTTTTTTTAGATTTAGTTTTGTCTCTTTTGTATTATTCATCTTTTTTGCGCAAGGCTTCGTCTTTTTAAAAAAGGGGGGGGGGGTAATGTAACAAAGTTATCGTTCATCTAAGTGAACGCTAGCTTTGTTACGAATAAGTAATATACATATGTGCATATTTACGTCAGCGTTCGTTAGCGATCGAGAGCCGACGGCCGAGTGCGCTCTCGCGAGTCCCCGGATTATAAGTGCGCGCTTGACTGTAACTCCTCAGTCTTCTCGGCGTCTTGAGCCGAGTCCAAACCTGTAGCCTTATTCGCGCTGTAAGCGAAAAAAGGTGAGACTCGAACACTTTTGAATAATGCATGTCACCCCGAGAGGTGACAATAATCGGACTGACCACATAGAGAAACGGAGCGCCACTTTCTCTATTATTTCAAGTAATTTGTATACCGTAATTTTATATTCAATTTAATTATTAAATCCGAAACTTGTATTTTTTATATATACATATTTTTTTAAATAAATAATTCGATTCATTAAATCAATAATTTAGTCCGTCTCTTTATTTTAGTTTATTAATATTGTACTCGTTTTATTTCAAAGTGCCGAGAAGAAGCGAACTGAGCACCTTCTTGATGCGATTCACCTTACGGCAAACTGCGCTATAAGGTTATAAAGACGTGAATTGAACGTTTCGTAGGGTTACAAGCGTTTTGAGCTTGTGTCGCGAGTAGAAAGCGTGGGCGCAATGAGCAGACGCTTGAAAAGTATTACCACACCCCACGCTAACCCTAACCGGAAAGAACCCGGTTTTTACAAATCCGATAACGTAATTTTTATCACGAGAAAGCTCAATCGGTGGAAAATATTGGGCTTCGAGAATCGAGGAGTTCCCTGATAGGGTTAGCGTCAATAAGTTCTCCATGATTATTCAGTTCGAATGACCATAGACTCGTTTAGCAGTTCTTTATATAGGTTGACCAAGTTGACCACATAAAAATTTTAGACAAAGATGGCCGCAAATATACGTATCATAGTTTTAATATCGTTCATGGTAGTACCTGATCTCGTCAACTCCTAGATATGTTATCAAATCCAGCGGTGGTTGCAGATCTCCAAAACTATTAAAGTAAACAACGTTTTCTCCTCTCTTCCGATAGGCTACCCAATGCGTACCAGGTCCACTTTCATCATCCAGATTAACGATAGCCGATTCTCTACATCGGAAACCACTCTTCGGTAATGCATTTCTCATGACAACACCTCAATAGTAAGGAATTTTTAAAATCTTTGCGTGTCTCACCAAATCTAAATCACTTTGCGCTCTACACGGCAAACTCGTTTCAAGGATCTTTTTCTTTTCTTTAACCCCATTCCACTCTTAGATTTTAGGAACAGCCCGAATCCTGTATTGTGTGGTTTTACAAAGAGCCCTTTACCTAAAGCAATATCTTCCATCGACTTGTTGTGCTGCTTGGCAACGCTAGCAACGTTAACAGCTTTCGCTACTTTAGCAAATATGGAAAAAAGGAAAGGTAGGAATCCTGCAACTTTCGGAGGAAGTGATAGCACTGGTGGCAATATTACTTTTCCCTTGCCGTCAGCAGCTTTGACTGCACTGCGAGCACTTGCAAGAGCTAAAAGAATAACTTTGCGTGCAGTGTTACCGGCAACAATAGATGCTCTGGCACGGTTCACTATCTTGCTAAATGTAACAGGTTTCTTCGTTTTCTTATTTAAGCCCATTCCCACAATCGACGACTGCAGTTCTGATGAAGAGTCGAGTATCAATAAAAATATTCAGGAATTGCAAGTGCACTAAACAGAAATTGAAACAGCTGCTAGTGAAGACGAGGGATATGATCATCTGGTAGACATGTACATGCTGATACTGGATCGAAACAAATCTAATCTTTTGGATAAAATTTATGGTGTGCATAAGGAAAGAAATACGTACTTTATTGATAATTCTCCTATTCAATTCGGGAATAGTATCAAATTGGGAACGAAGTGTATCCAAACAGTGAGGGGCTGCCTGAGTTACTCATCAAGAGACATGCTAATCGAGATTTTATTAACACAAAGGATTTGAAAGATTATAAAAAAATTTCCGAACAAACAAGTGCGCACAAGAAAGGTTTTGATCACACCGAAAGTGTTCGAGTTTCCAATATTAAGAAGTACACAGAATTCATACAACCAATGTTTGTGCAGGTGGAAAAAGAGGTGGATCACTACCTCGTTACAAGGTAGCAAGAAGAGGTACAAAGATGGACTATGTATATTGGGATGATCCGAACGAGCTCGTCGATCGCCTTCGTTTATTACTAGCCGAGCGATCAGCTGAAAATCCAAGTCATACGAACGAGATTTGCTCCATCATCGAGGAACTCCACGAAGCAGGGCATATATAGTGAGGTGTACAACGTCAGAACATTCATAGACAAAATGAGCGTTGACGTATTTGGACGTAATTTGAGTAAGGGTGAGAGTGCTCGCGGTCCTCCAGCCATTGGATACAAAGTTATATACGATGGTCAGTTTTAACCGCACACTCAAAAACAAAATGTGGGTACAATTCAGTTTGCAAGGAAATTACAAGTGGGTAGACATCTTACCTGATCTGATAGCAGCATACAACAGTAGGATGTTACTGTGGCCAACGAAGCTCACATCCTCGACCGTTATGCTGAAGCAGAAGCTGGTGCTACAAAGACAAAGTTTAAGGTCGGTGATAAAGTTCGCGCGCAAAGTTTTCAAAAAAAATTCGTTGTTAATTTTATTGCAAACCTTATCATTCTTGAACTATGAATTATTAAACAATTGTAGAACCGTTAAAACATCGAGACAATGCGACTGTAATGTCCAGGTTCAACAGGTCTGACAGGTATAAGTTTTCCCCGACTAGGCAGGTAGTGGCTTCCTCGATGTTGCTTGGAGTCGTCTGTGTTTAGGATATTTCACTCGGGAAGGGGTTTGTATTTCGCGCCGTCCGTCTGCGCACGCGTACCCGTCCTTTTAATATGCGCGCGCATCTCATCGCGGTTTTCGTGGGAATTAGGGCGCGATTTGCGAGCACTTTTGTCCGAGACGGGATCGAAGGCGGATCGACCTTGTGATTATCGCAGAGCTTTCGTTGGCAAACGGTCCTTTTCAGGACCGCCGAACGAAGGAACAAGTTCGTCGACGAGTCGGTAGCATGTGTGTGCGGATACGAGCGAGAGTGGTGCGAGGAGGAACGTGCGAGAGTGATTGCAGCGAGGAAATTCGGCCACGTGTGAGTGGCGTCAACGTGCCAATTTCCGCCCGGCGAGCACCAGCGCGGTGGACTGCCAGGTACACCTGCGACCCAGGTTCGGACGAGACGTCGGAGCGTTCTGCGGTCTGGAAGTATCTCCAACAGCGTGCAGCCAGGACTTCTCGTCGCGCTGCGAGTCCGTGCGTGCGTGCGTAATCTTAGTTTCTCCCCGGTCGTTTGATGTATTAGATTATAAGTAGGAATAAAGAAAGTGTGCGCTCGCCCGGGCTTTCCTCTCTAAGTCGAGAGAGGTTTTGTGCCTAGGTAAGTGATTTGTCTTTTACCGCGAACACGTGTTTTATTTAACCTGCCACTCATTTTTTTCTCTTTCCTGTAAAATTCCATATTATTCTGCCCTTCGATTGGGTAATTTCTATTCAGTCTGTCTGTCTCTTTCTCTCTTTCCTTGTTTTGGGTCGGTGCTTCGTGAATTGTTATCAAGATATAATTTACTTGATGCTGAAGATTATCATGATAATGTAAAAAAGTTTTTGAATTATAAACTTTCGACTAATTTTTATATTTTATAAAACGTTGGAATACACTATCTAAAAACAAAAACAAAAGCACAACAATTTGAAAACATATTTTATTTACACGCAAAAAAAAAAATGCTGTGAAAGTGGATCATAATTCTCAATTACGTAAATATAAATATTATTTTTTATGTTTTATTTGTATTCTTTTTGTGTTTAGACAATCAATGCATTCATTATTACATTAATTCTGACATAAATAATTTTGTAATTTTATACAAAAAGTTTATGCAAATGAAAGAAGATTTATTTTTCTATAATATCTTGCAATGATTTTGCAGCTTTAATGATTGCATTGATTGTGAATATTCAAAGAATCTCTCTCATTGACTTACGTACTTTGCATTTTTACCATAGCTTCGTCTACCGATATAGATACTGTAGGTAGAAATAAGCTCCATTATGACTCAAAAGAATCAAATTTATCAAAAGAATCAAAGAGGAAATGAAATAGCAAATCTACGGTTTTTTGACAAGACAGTTTTGATATTGCTAAGAAGATGATGAAATATGACAACATTAATGGTTGCAAATTGGTAGATTTAATTTTTGACGCAAATGAAGCTAATCATATTACAAGAAAATTAAATACGCACGTGAGTAAGTCTTTAATAGCTGAAGAAGCTATATCTTTAATTATTGAAGTAAATCTTACAAAACATGCCTACAAAACAATGAAAGCATTCGCATTGGGTGTTAATCATGATATATATCCTGCACATCATAAGGTATTATGAATTTTTAATCGTTTTGTAGAATTATGATTTTAATTGTTTTCAGTAATTCATAATCCCACATTTTGAAGTATATCGTATAGGTTGCACAAATAAAATAGAATGTATACCCAAATGGGATTTTAATTATGGAAAGCAAGAGCAGCTTCGATTGCTCCAATATTTCTATATATAAACAGAAAGCAGAAAATGTATTATACTGTAATTTTTTTTTACACGACATTCGGAAGCGCGGATATTACCACACTAGCTCTAACATATACAACTGACACCCTAAGCTTTATTGATGAGTTAAATGATATATTCAATATTATTTATGATAAAAACCTGAAAGCAAGAATCAAAAGAATTATGAGACGCCTGAAAAATCACAAACGAAGACGTAATTCGCTTCCTTGGCTACTTCACTCTCAGGAAAGACAGAAACGGTTCAAAAGGCGGTGGTATCCTCTTTTTAATTCGAAAAAATTTAGCATACCGCGAAATATTCGATCTTACATTAAATGTAGAGCAAGCCGAAATGTGTGGTATTCACATAAATAATATAAGCCCTCCTCTCGAAGTTATTGCTTGTTACAGGCCTTTCGGTCTCACTCTTACTCAGCAGCAGTGGCACTATTGTAGACAATGTAAACTACCGCGAAAATTGCTTATTCGTCGGCGACATTAACGCTCATAATATTGGATGGAATTGTGATTACAGCAATGCAAACAGTGAAAGACTTTTGAACTCAATCGATTCGCAAAATTCATTTGTACACAATTCGGACTCCATAACCCGCATTGAGACCTGGGGGTCAGACCATTACCACATTTCTTTTGTTATCGCGACGGAAAAACAATGCTACAAGAAAAAAACCATTCAAACTAAGAAGCGTGCAAACAAAATGAACAACCTTTCAAAATGACATAGAAAATAATTTTTCATTTTCTACTCACCAGAATACGATCAGTTAAACGCAAGTGAAAAATACACTAAGTTTACAGAACTAGTCTCTGAAGAAATCTGAGTTAGTACCCCCAGAAAAAACTCATTAATAAAAATAAAAAAATGTTCAGAAATTCATTTGCCTGGTGGGACGCCGATTGCGCTCGATTAAGAAGACTATGCCGCGCCTCTTTAAAAAAATGGCCATTCTCAAAGAAACTAGCAGACTTGATTGAATATAAAAAACAATCCGCGCGGTTTCGCAAAACAATTAAACTGAAAAAAAAAGGATTGCTTTAAGAAATTCGCAGCTGGTCTAAACATTCACACTAACCCCAATTATGTTTGGAACACCAGAATAGTACTAAAAAATTGCGGAGCCAAAACTTTTCCTCAAAACGCTAAGGACAATCTTCAGAACAACTCTAAAGCCGAATCAGCTTTAAGGGGATAGACCTGGGTTAAATTGAAAAAATACACTTTTCAGTATAATAGCTATGAAGATTTTATGCATCACTTTCGATTACTGGAACTTCTTACACTTTAAGGGCTGACATAATTTAAGTTTTTTATACATTATGAGGGCCCAATAATGCCCTTTATCTGTACTATTATTCCATCAAAAATATCTTAAAGTTTTATTTATTTGTCCACTTGCCATAACTTTTTTTCTAGTACGATGACTTATATGTAACCAGACCAGGCTTAAATTACTTTTCATAATTTGCATTTCAGATGTTATGGATTACTTTAAATATTTAAATTTTTTATAGACGCGCACAGGGTGTCCAAAAAGTCTGGAAACACCCAAATAACTTTTCAGGTGATTTATTTGTAAAAAATGTCAAGGTAATATTCGATGTAATTTTCGACAAGAAATTCAACGGCGACCTTAGATTTGACCTTGAAGGTTTTTTTAAGGTCAGGTCATTTTTTTTTAATGGGAAGCACCATTTTTGACATCAGCAATGGGAAGAGGGGGAAATTTTACATTCAAAACCATTGATATCAATAATTTTCCATTGATCTTAAAGGTCATTTGATTTTACTTTTAGCGTTACCCAGGAACAACGGCGTGGACGTAGTAATTTCTGTTCCTTTGGGGTGCTTTATTATCGTGAGTCCCCTTGCCTCTCACGTAATTGCATAAATATTTCCAACTATGATTATCGTAGATGCTCGAACTGCTCCCCATTTACTTCTTGACACTGTCCTAATCGATCGTAAAAAGCACCAATAGCATTTCTGATGATTTCAGCGGGGATGAGAGCTGATTCATCAATGATCCTTTGCCGTAATTCATCCAAATTTTGGGGTTTTGTTTTGTACACTCGATCTTTCAAATACCCCCAATAGAAGTAATCGAGAGGCGTTAAATCGGGTGATCTAGCTGGCCATTCAATAATGCCTCTTCGTCTTATCCATCGATTAACAAATACTGCATTTAAGTAAGTGCGAACAGTTCGTGCATAATGAGCTGCAGCGCCATCCTGTTGATACCATGTGCCATTGAAGTTTTCTCCGGTTATTTCCATTATTGCAGGAACTATTTGATTGTGGAGCATAGCTTCACAATTTTGGGCATTCAAGTTATCATCAATAGAAAATAGTCCTATAATTTTATCAATTAGTATTCCAACCCAGACATTTCATTTTTGTGGATATTGTGATTTAGCTTCTCGTGCCCAATAAGGATTATCAGCTGCCCAATATCTACAATTATGCCTATTTAAACTTGCGTCAAGTTGAAATGTAGCTTCATCTGAAAATACTATCTTAAATAGAAAGTTAGGATTTTGAACTATGCGAGCCATCATATCATCACAAAATTCAACGCGACGGTCGAAATCAACTTCGTTCAGTTTGTGTATCAGTGTTACTTTGTAGGGATAAAAATTCGCTTCATGTAGTATGTTATGAACAGATGATGTACTAACTTATGTATGTGCATCTTCAGTGAATGTTAACAAAACATCCAATGACTTCTCTTCATTACTTGCTGACTTTGGTTCAGATGACCTAGGCAGGTCACTAATAGTGCCGGTATTTTCAAACCTTTTATCATTCAAACCGTTATTCTTTCTCTATCAGTGAGTTTGTCCATTGCACTTTTCTTTGCAAGAGATGCAAGCTGATCAGAATATGAAAATTCAAAAACCAGTAAAATATTTTTTCAGATCGTACAATACTGCTGCGGAAAATTATTTGAACGAATTCAATAGAAGAGCCTGAAATGGTAATAATCAATAATTGTTTCTGGGTAACGCATTGGAAACTTCTCCTTTTTCAATTGCCGATATCAGATGAGGGGGATTTAAGTAACAAATTTTGACCTTGGATTGACCTTAAAGGATACAAACAAGGTTAGGTTTGAGGTCAGCGCTACTTGTGATTGAAGAAAACAGCTGAAGTAAGCTTTGATCTATTTCCTTCAATCGAGTTTTTCTGCCAGACCTCAAAATTGAATAACCTCCAAATGACCTTTAAGATGAATGGAAAATTATTGATCTCAATGGTTTTGAATGTAAAACTTTCTGCTCTTTCTATTGCTGATGTCAAAAATGGTGCTTCCCATTAAAAAAAATTGACCTGACCTTAAAAAAGCCATCAAGGTCATCTTCAAGGTCAAATCTAAGGTCGCCGTTGAATTCCTTGTCGAAAATTACATCGAATATAACCTTGACATTTTTTACAAATAAATCTCCTGAAAAGTTATTTGGGTGTTTCCAGACTTTTTCAACACCCGTATAATCTTGTAATCGACTGTAAACCTAGTAATATAACCGGTAATATGCATTTTATTTACTGTTAGCAGCAATATACCAATAGGTATAAGCTGCTTAATAAATGAAAAAAAAAAGGAGTACCCTGAGTGGGGAAAATTTTATTGTATTTTTTTAATGTAGAATTTTTGTAACAAGCCGAGCGGCGAAAATTTTATTTTATTTATTTAATTTTTTTTTTATTTAAAAAATTTATTCATTAACAAAATTTGAGTTTTGTATTTTTGCTAGGAAGATAATTAGTGTAGAAACCTGTTTCCACTGAGGAATCGCGTCTTTAATTTCAAGAATGTATATTCGAAATTAAGGTCGGCGGCCACCGACTACAGTTTGTCGCGTGGAAAGATAGAATAAAGGGAGATTCGCCACCGAATTTATTCCAATATATAGGCTTTCAACAGCGACTTTGCAACTTGTCCGCGTGAGAGTTAAAGTCGGCCGCTACCGAATTTTTGCGCGATTTGGGGAATTTCTTTTTATCGTTTTTTTTTTTAACTAAGGAAACCTTGCTCAGGTAATTATAACAATCTTGACAAGCGAGTTTGGTGTGGTGGCACCAGCGTTAGGTGCCATAACAAAGAATTCCAAAGGTAAGAGGGCTGTGCACGCTTTTTTTTTTTAAAGGAGGCGTTGACTTACTGTAAAGAAATTAAAAAGATAAAGCAAGCCCAAGCTTGAAGATAGATATACTCTCGTACTTGGAAATAGATAAGAGCAACAGGATGAACTCGACACAGACACAAGAGCCCACGGCAGAGACGGTCATGGCGGTGGAGGACATGGTAGCGAGCATGTCAGGCAACTGCCTACGCCTAGTGCTGCAGGACTTCTTCCGATAAGCACGGCTGTACAAATGGCTTTTAGGCCAATATAAAGAGACGACTTCGTGCCAGTTCCTCAAGAAGGAAGTGATCCACTGGCATACTACGTCACTCAGCGGGAGCAACCTGGAGCAACAAGCCATGCTGGCCCTCGTAACTGACGAGGCAGTCACTGAGGCAATTACCAGGTGGGTAAGGTCCCCAGAGAATGAATCTGGGAACATCAACGGAAGGACTGCAGTGAAATCTGACAGTAGACATAGGTCAGACCATGTGGAGTAACAGCCGGATAGACAAACCGGTTGGGTGGAGCTAGTTGCAGTATCCGGAGAAAAATTTAAAATCCCTGGAGAGTTCTCCGGAACGCTAGCCCACTTGATTGAGAAGGTTAAGGATCTGACGAATCTAATCACTTCCAGAGCAGACCCAGCCTCAAGCACACGGATAGGGGTGGATGATCGGAGAAGACAAGTGAAGTTCTAGGATACCTTCACGTGCTATTATGATGATCAATAACCGCAGGGAGGAACTAGTCATCGGGCAAGCTCTCCAAGGAGAGAATTTAGACCAACCTCTAGTCAGAGAGAAGTGGAGACGGAACGGTCTAGGCAGATGCCTAGAGCTAGTATGAATGAAACCGGGGCAAGCTGCCCGAATTATTCCAGCTGGCAAAGCGGTCGGCAGGGCCATTCTCCTCGCGATGTGGGAAGCATCGTGAGGAAGTGGCAAGTCCGGTTCTCTGAAGAAAGGAACCAAAGTATAGAGGTATTCCTTACCAGAGTAGAGGATTAACGGGCAACAGCCAATTTATCAGATGAGCAGATGCTGGCATCCCTGACGGAACTGCCGACAGGTACGTCAACCACTTGGTACCAAAATGAAAAACACAACTGGCAAAGCTGCAACGATTTCATCTCGGCAGTAAAGCGCTGGTATGGTACCAACCAGCGCTTCCACCAAAGGCTGAGGCCGTGAGGGAGTATATACCCTGCCTCATCGGTATGATGCGCAAGCAGATACTAATTCCCTCGGTTTCGGCGCAGATCAATCTGCTGCACCGAAATATGCTGCCGAGACTGCAGAACGACGTAAAGAGGTTCGATTGTACCTCTATCGAAGTGCTACTTGACTTGACGGTAGATGCGGAGCTAACGGAAGAAGGGGAGAGGATTTACAGACCTCCACCAGCTACAGAATCAACCTTGCTGCCGGAGATGGCATATAAGAGAAAGCCATCTCCAACATATGAGACGACTCAAGCCACACCGAAAGCGACGGCCACCTCGGCCGAACAGATGAGCCGAGTGGCAGACGTGCTGGCCAAAATTGGTTAAATGCTTCAGGAGATCCTGAAGTAAAGCGGCAATAAGTCCTCTCTAAAGAACGGAGAGAAGAATAAAAATAACCAGCCTGATAAGAAGAAGACAGAGGTTCTGATAAGGTAAAGAATCCCAGAATTGTCCAAAAGATCGCAAAAGGCTAGACTTGACAAAGTGTCCAGCTTGTAACGGGTACGAAAAGCCAGGCTGGATTAAGAAGTTCTGTCCTGACTGTTCGGGAAATGGGAAAAAGGGCGGACAGAGGGAGTCTCCTCCGCCCGAGTGTTCCAAAGACTCCACCAATTACTGATGCGACATGCCTAGGTGCTGTCAATCAAGATGAGCCGAAGTCGAGGACTTGCAGCTCTACAGGGTGTTCGAAATGTTCCGGACCCCCCACTTATAACATAAAGTAAGCATTTTGGAAAAAAATGTTAAATACAAAAGTTGTTAAGTTTTGAAGGTTGAACTAAATGATGACCTTGGATTTGTTATTGGTTATCATTTTCAAGGTCATTTAAAGGTCATCTTCAGTTTTTTAAATAGGGACCCCTATTTTTTATTTCAGATTCTGAAAGAGCACAAAATTTTACATCTGGATATGTATCCACGTTATGGCTCAAAATGACCTACAGAGGTCATTTAGTGGTTAAATGATTATTTAGTAGCAGAAAGCCAAGAAATCCCGATTATTAAGAACTTTGGGTGTATTTGACGAAAAGAAAAAAAAATTTTCGTACTTTAATATTAAAGTACATAATTTGATTTTCTAGGACGAACTTTATGGTCACTTAAAAATTGGCCTTCATTTTTAAGGTCATTTGAAAGTTATCTTCAGCTTATTAAAAAGGGACTCATTTTGTATTCCGGATTCTGGAGGAGCATTAAATTTTAGGTCTGGAGATATGTACAATATCCACGTCATGGCTCGAAATGATCTACATAGGACACTTGGGGGTTATTAATTTCAAAAGCAAAATAATCTAACCGTTTTACATGAACAGTTTTTATTGCAATAATTTTTTGCAAGGGTTACGAGTTTCTACGCATGATTCATAGCATTTTCAGGATCGTTACTTGTACCTTAGAAGATTTTGCTCACTATTCTTTTTAGGAATCAGTTCATTTATAATTGTTAATTAACAATTGTTTACTCCTATTTACTTTTCTGTTTTCAAGAGTTAAGTGAAGTTCTCTTACTTCGAAATTCAGATAATTGTATTAATTTTCAATAATTGTACTTTTAATCGTAGTGAAAAATGGCACATCTTACTGAACGAGAAAGAATATCTTTGTTGATGATGCGAGGGTGGGGTGATCAAGAGAGAGGTTACAAACAGGTACAGCGTTTATTCAATGAAACATTCAGAGTTGAAGAAAACAACCCTATTTCAAAAAGTACCGTAATTCGTACAATTAGACGTTTTAAAGAGACAGGTGGTATTAAAGATCGTCCTAAATCAGGTAGATCCAAATCATCGTCTAATGATGAAAAGAGCTTAGACGTATTACAATCATTTATTGAGGACCCCCATTGCAGCATCAGACGTTGTGCACAACAGCATGAAATGGGAGCTGCATCTGTGCACAAAATTTTGAAACTCAACAAATGGCATCCTTTCAAATTAAAGTTGGTACAGGAATTATCTGAAGATGATTTTGATAGAAGGGTAGAGTTTTGTGATGTAATGATGCAAATGATATCTGATGATCCTTTGCTCCTCAATAACATTGTTTTCTCTGATGAAGCCACGTTTGAGTTAAGCGGAACAGTGAACAAACATAATTGTCGATACTGGAGTAACATCAATCCACATTGGATGAGAGCGGACCACACGCAACATCCTGAAAAAGTAAATGTTTGGGCTGGCATATTTAATGGAAGAGTAATTGGCCCTTTCTTTATTGAAGGTAATTTAAATGCTGCAATGTATGAAAACATGCTTCGAGACCAAATTATACCTGCTATACGGAATTTAACGGGTGGAAATCTGGACGAAATTTACTTCCAACAGGATGGTGCTCCTGCACACTACGGTATTCATGTTCGCCGATATTTAGATGCAACATTTCATGATAGATGGATTGGGCGGAGAGGTACAATTGAATGGCCACCTCGGTCCCCAGACCTAACGCCTCTTGATTACTTCCTTTGGGGATACTTGAAGGATAAAGTTTATGTTATAAAACCACGTGACTTGGATGAATTACGCCAAAGAATCACTGATGAAATAGACTTGATACCTCAGCAAATCTTGCGAAATGTTGTCGCAGCCTTTTACAATCGGTTAGCACATTGCCAAACTGTTAATGGGCAACAATTTGAACAGTTGTTGTAAAAAGTTCCTGTCAACGACATTTTTTAAAAATTCAGTTTGGGCGAATAGTCCACTGCCTTGATTTAGTTAGCTGGGCCGCCGATAGTCCTGCCTTAGCTGACTGGGCCGCCGATGGTCTTGCCTTAGTTGGCTGGATCACCCATGATGTTACCTTAATTAGTTGTACCTCCCGTGCCTGAGCAATAAGGCTCATTTTGATTAGACATTTTTTTATTTATCATTTTCTCCCCCGAGGTATGTAGTTGTTGGGCCTAAGGCTTATTTTGATTAGACATTTTTTTATTTATCATTCCCCCCCCCCCCCCCCCCGAGGTATGTAGTTGTTGGGCCTAAGGCTTATTTTGATTAGACATTTTTTTATTTATCATTTTCTCCCCCGAGGTATGTAGTTGTTGGGCCTAAGGCTTATTTTGATTAGACATTTTTTTATTTATCATTTTCCCCCCCGAGGTATGTAGTTGTTGGGCCTAAGGCTTATTTTGATTAGACATTTTTTTATTTATCATTTTCTCGCCCGAGTTATGTGGTTGTCTGGCCTAAGGCATATTTTACGCCAGTGTCAATTACACCTTCTACAATCCTAATGCAGAATTTAGCGCTGGTGCAAAATGGAGAATTACAACTAGGAGGCTTAATTTGGAAAACTAAAGTTAACCTTCAAATGACCTTGAAAATCAAGGGCAATGTCAATTTAACGCCACCATAATGTTTGTCTTGCAAAATCAAATTACTTTAGTATTGGTCAGATACGCTCAAAGTTCTTAATAATCGGGATTTCTTGGCTTTCTGCTACTAAATAATCATTTAACCACTAAATGACTTCTGTAGGTCATTTTGAGCCATAACGTGGGTACATATCCAGATGTAAAATTTTGTGCTCTTTCAGAATCTGAAATAAAAAATAGGGGTCCCTATTTAAAAAACTGAAGATGACCTTTAAATGACCTTGAAAATGATAACCAATAACAAATCCAAGGTCATCATTTAGTTCAACCTTCAAAACTTAACAACTTTTGTATTTAACATTTTTTTCCAAAATGCTTACTTTATGTTATAAGTGGGGGGTCCGGAACATTTCGAACACCCTGTATATCTAGTGTCTCCTATCCTCACGTTGAGGAAGGGAAACACTCCTTCAAGAGAAGAACAGGCTAGAATGCCGGATAATAAACCGAGGACAGACAGAACCTCACAGTCAGAATCTGAAGATGGATCCTGGGAGGATATCTCTGAAGGAGAGATTGGTGGTATTAACTACCGTGCGGAGGATGAGACAAGGTGGTGGCTTCTGGTAGAAATAGAAAACTATCGGATGAGGGCACTGTATGACCCTGGAGCTTCTTGTATGGCCATGGGACCGATAGGACCGAATCACCACCAACCTCGGCCGTAGTCTTTGCTAGTCGAAAACAGTACAAGTGAGGCTTGCAGACGGAAGGCGCTGCCCCTTGATTGGACATGCCCTGCTACCACTGACGATGGCAGGCATAAGAAAGGGCATCCGGGTAGCCATTTTACTTGGATTAGACAAGGACTGTTACGTAGGCGTCAACTTTCTCCGGAAATTCCTTGCAGTCTTGGACCCGGACTTAGATCGCTTGTTTTTAAAAGAAGGCAATAACTACGTAACGCTAGAAGTCGCAGCAGTTTCTGGCGGTATCTTAGCCCTAGCTTCAGTCGGGCTAGAGGATGTGTCTGAGGAGAAAAGACAGCAAGTCTACACGTTAGTAGACAACATCCTCAACAAGACGCCAAGGCGACTAGGTAAGACGAGCCTTGTGGAGCAGGATATCGATGTAAAGTCGGCAAAACCAGTAAAACAAAAATATTACCCGGTTTCGCCAAAAATCAAAGAAGAAATGTATAGGCAAGTCTGAGAGATGCTAGCGCAAGAAGTCGTAGGACTCTACTAGAATAGAATAGAATAGAAGTTTACTAGTCCTTGGTCCAGTCCGATAGTAATGGTCAAAATTCATTACGACATTGGACCTCACTTCAGCGTATCGCCAAATACCGCTGACTGAGAGAGCAAAACCGATAATGGTTTTCACGGTACCCGGGTTAGGGTTATTCCAGTGGAGGAGAATGCCGTTTGGTTTGTCCAATGTAGGCGCAACTTTTCAGAGTTTCATTGACAGCCTAATTGGCAGTGAACTATAGCCATTTGCGTTCGACTACCTGGATGACATTATCATCGCCTCAGAGTCGTTTGAAGACCACCTCCGACACATAGAGATTGTGTTGAACCGGCTAAAGGAATCCGTTGGTGTTTTCTGCCGTTCGGAGGTGAAATACTTGGGAGTCTTGGTCAATCAAGATGATGTTTTTCCCGATTCGGCCAAGACTGAATCGATAAAGAGTCAAACAAACAACTGAGGAGATTTATGGGAATTGCGTCATGGTATCGGAAGTTTATAAAGAACTTTGCGAATATAGTAGAACCAATGACACGTCTCTTAAAGAAAGAGATGAAATACCAGTGACGCGAAGAGCAACAGGCAGCCTTTGAAAGAGTAAAGTGCCTGCTAATATCGGCGCCGGTACTGCAAAGACCGCACAAAAGCGGACAGTACATCGTCCACACATACGCGAGCGGTACTGGCATTGAGTCATTAAGATCGACGGAGTAGAGCGAGTCCTAGAATTTGCCAGTAAGACGCTTATACCGGCTGAACGGAATTACACGGTGACTGAGAGGGAATGCCTCGCAATCGTGTGGGCCGTGAAGAAAATCCGACCATACATAGAAGGGTACCAACTTAACAAAGCATAACTTGTTAAAGTGGTTACAGACGATAAAGATTCCAACGAACAGGTTGGCGAGATGGGCTCTGGAGCTTCAAGGTTATGACTTGACTACAGAATACAGAAAAGGAACATTAAATGTAGTTCCAGAACACAGAGAACACCCCAAATGGAAAGTCCTCCAAGGTAACTTGTATTTTTACAATCCTAAGGACGAACTGGATGGGTGTTCGACGATGTAGATGAACGACGATAAACTTGTCGTTCCAGAAGAAAATCGTGAGGCGGTACTCCGTGAATGGCACGATGCACCGGAGGCAGGAGACCTCGCTCGGGAAAAAAGGTAAGAGAGTATGTTCATAGATGTGCCATTTGCCAACAGTGTAAAGTGGAACAACGGTTTCCAGCACAACTAATGGGTATACGGGAGATTCAAAGACCTTGGCAAGTGGTGGCCAGTGACATCACAGGTCCACTACCAAGAACGACTAAGGGATTTGAGTATATACTGATATTCAAGACCTCTTCACCAGGTGGATAGAGGTAGTTCCGATCCGAAAGGCAAATGCCAAGATAATCGTGAAGGAATTAAACGAAAGCATTATCCTACGATTTGGAATCTAAGAATAAAATGGTAGATGAATACCTCAAGGATTGGAATATATACCATACCAATACTCACGTATATCATCCCCAGGCTAACCCAGTGGAGCGAACGAATAGGACAATTAAGACGATGATAGCGTCTTACACCGAGAAGCGTCATAACTGATGGGACAAGAACATCGCAGAGGTTACGTTTGCCATGAATACGTTCAAACAAAGTTCCACAAAAGTCAGTCCTGCAATGCTACTGTGTGGCAGGCAACCGATACCGCCTAAGACACTTAAACGCCAACAAGAAGCAGCTGCCACAGAAAGATTCAGCCAGCAGGCTATGAAGAATTGGCAGGACAATATTGCCGATTTAAGGGATCCGCAGGATTGGGCCGGAAGAAATTCGAAGTCGGCCCAAGAACGACAAGCAGGCTATTACAACAAACAGCACCGTCCGGCTGCGTTCCAAGTAGGGGAATTAGTCTGGAAAGGAAACCGAGTGTTATCCTCGGCTTGGCAAGGTGTGGCTGCTAAATTAGCACCTAAGTTTAATGGACCACATCATCGAAGATGCTTAATCAACTAACAGCGGTTAGAGGATTAAGCACCTTCGATCTCATCGACGGGGAAGGAATGGTAGATCCAGTGGCCCACGCAAAGGGCCTGAAATGCTACTATTCCTCTAAAGAGCCTGAGGCATCGGGCGAAGAAGAAGATAGGGCTCCACAACCTCCGAGAGATATAATGGCGGACAGCAATCCGATGGTTCAGGGCGCTGAACCGGTTGCGAATGCGTCTCCCTGCGAAGAGGAAAATATACATGCGGCAACTCCGACTGTGGGAGAGAAATCGGGTACAGCGGTACCAAAGAAAAAGCGTGGCAAACCAAGGAAAACAGCAGTCACAGTAACTCATACGAGGCCATCGAGTGCGAAACTGTCAGATTCGGCACCAGCGAAAAGGCGTCCTGGTAGACCTAAGAAACCAGAAAAGGCCACTAACGGGCGCGGCCAAGTATCGCCGAGACGGATGCGTACTCATGTAAAAGACTATATTATGAGAGAGGCCCCGGAATTTTCTGTTTCAGATGGACGCTAAGTGGAAAATTGAGGTGGATCTGGTGCAGGCCGAGCGGATGATGGCAGAGGCCATCAACTGTGCCTACGCCCAGGAGGAGATACCGCCGGCTGGTGATGTCCTGGCCAACCTCATGGAGGCAATCCACCTCCAAAGAGACGCCTTAGTGAGCGAGAAACAAGAAAAAGTGCTTGCCAAAACCAAGGTCTCCATAGAGGAGATAGAGGTGGATGAGGCAATTGCCTCAGCCTCCACTGCGGTGGCTAGCGCACCTGAAGAAGAACTAAAGAGGCCATCCAGTTCGGGGCCGATTCCCGCGCCAGCTCCACCAAAAGAGCTGGTGGACCGTGAGGTCCAAACTCCGGCAGAATAGAGGCTGTTGTCGCCAGATTCTACGGCAACTGCTGTAGAATCCCAGGCCTGGAACGACCTGCCATTGGAAGAGCATGCGGCTCTAGTCGTGGCCGGGATACAAGGGGCGAGAAGAGCCTCCGAAGTCGCCCTTGAAAGAGAAGAGCCTACGTGGTGCTGGACTCTCTCCTTGATAGAGGAGAGGAAGCGCGCGTAAGGGCAGTGCTCTGGCCTACGAGGATGGCCAACCGGAGGAAGGACCTAATGGCCATGGAGAAATCCAAAACCGACCGGGTGGCCAAGAAGGCGGAAGAAGAGGCTCGGGCTTTAGAAAATTAGTCGGCGCGGATATTTTTCCCGATTCTTTTCAGTACGCTCTTAAGCTCAGCTGAGCTCGAGAAAACCGGGATATTCAATCTCCTGGCCTTTGTAGCGGCCGGCATTGTACGAGTGCAGCACACTGCTGCACACAGCCGCATCGTGGGACGTAGGGACGGCCCCGTTACCACTTGTAAAAAGTTAAATCTTATTCTTTATTATCAATTGATTTCAGTACTTTCATTACTTCAGTATGTTTGAATTTATATTAAAAAATATATCAAATTTGAGGCCCATGAGTTTAATATCTAATTAAAAAAAAATAGCAAGTGAATTGTGGATTGACTCCGGTGCTTTGATTGATTTACATTTATTTCTACTTTCCTATTACTTATACTTGAATTTGTATGGAAAGTGTGCTGTAAAATTTACAATATTATAATTTTTAGATATTTTTTTGCAGAAATTTGTACCGAATGTATACAAATATCTTTATAATTTTTATATAAATTCTATTATTTATCCATACATTATTTGTAGCATTTCAATAAAGATATTATTCTATGTTTTCTATTTGCAACTAAATTTAGATGAAAATTTAGATTAAAATGTATAAATTGTGGTTCTCAGCTAACTTAACGAATAATTGGATCTGTCATATCGTCAGACATTTAAAAAGGTTTTTGAGATGAAAACGAGTGAAATTTCTGATTACGCTTTAGTATAATGTAGAAATAGCAGTTTTTCTTTTATTAAAAGTTTATGTGTCAATCGAAAAGCAACGAGATGCAAATTGCCATATGAATTAAGAAAGTTATAATGCAGGCTCTCAATGGTAACTGGGAGCTGAATGAAAATTGGATAACCATTCCTGTAAGCAAAGTTCATCGTTATTCAGGTAACTTTCATTATATTAATTACTTTATTCATGAAAATGCACCAATTTTTGCTTTTCGATGTAAATGTAACAATAAATACTTTAGAGAGAGATGATTAAAGAATAATACTCTCACTCTCTCTCCTTCTCCTTCTTACACATGTTTATACATTTAATAAAATATTTTTAAAGAATAAATTATTTAATGCAGATGCTTTCGAAGCAGCGAAAAACATGTTAGAATCCATGAAGTTTGGAATAGATATTAACAAAAAATCAATTGATACAATTTCTGAAGGAATAAAAAAAGCAGAAAAAATAGAGCAAAAAAAGCCTTTGTAGAAAAAAATAAAGTTGTATCATCAGTTTCACGCAATTCTGCAACAATATCGAAAGTGCTCCCTCCTGAAAAAGAAAGAATAAATAATTAGATAAAAGTCGAAATGCTGTCAGATACCTATGTGCACTTCACCAATACTGGTAACTTCTATAAGAGGTAAATAAGTGGAATTTGTTGAACTTAATTATTTTTCTTACTTTTCAACTATCATGATTCCTTTCTTCGTTACCTATATTTCTGTTATACTTTTCTATTTGTATGTCTTCGGCATGCGCTGATGACATTCAGTCAGTTCACTGATGCTCAAAATTTTTGATATTTTAATTTTTCCGATTTCAAATATAGTTCTTGATACTGTAATTTTTCTGATTTCAAATATAGTTCTTCAGTTACTTTTTTTGACTTTTATTTTTCAATGTTTCGCTTTTCCTTTTTTATTGATGTTGGCTTTGCTTTTGTTTTTCTTTTTTTTTCTTGTATGGTTTCTTTGCTTTTCGCTGATTTAGGTTCATTTCGTGGTAGCGAAACTCGTATTGTTTCAAATTCGTATTAATTACTCTAAAATTGATTAAAAATCTTGATTCTTGCATGACAATATTCTCCACAATCCAAAACAACAAGTTAAAATAGAGGCAACCAAAGAAAATTTTATAATTTATTAATTTGTACAAAAATATTCCGGTAATTATTTTTACCTCTAATTTTAATGGTATATTTTCATCATTAATGGTTATATTTCCATCATTTTTTGGATATTTAGGTAGTCTATATGTACTTGAGCTATGAAGTACCACAGCAAATATCAATTTTTCACACCCACAACAAATAAAAGAAGTTCATTATATTATAGTTGCATTGTAATATACATTGTAATAGTGTTCGAAAATTTTAATTCGATTAACGCCAAGCTCGATAAGGAGCTCCGGCACATACGTATTCGCTCTCTCTCTCTCACATCCGTACGCACGGTCCCACGCTCGATCACGTGTTGCCACATGAGAGTATCTCCAGGTGCACGGCGCACTCTGGAGGTCGTTGTGCGTTCTGCGATTGCTATCTCTACCTGCAGACTACGACAGTGTATACATATGCAAAGGCCTTAGCCAGAATAAATATAATAAAAAAACATCTTTAACGCATTCACTTAACAACGCTTTTTTGTTTTTTTCATAAACAATAAAAAAATGCCTTAGCAACACTCTTCGTTACTGTCTATACAAATTACGCTTCGCAACGTTTTTCCAGACTTCTCTGGATTCCGTGCTCTTATTTTTCTTTTTTCTTCTATCTCGCCTTTTTGCGCCTTCCGACACTCTTTTTTCGAGCGGAGATTACGATTTCTTTTTTGGCCGATTTGGATGTTAACCGTCCGCAGGCGATCCTCATTGTTCACCTGCCCCGAATTCTCTACTTTTACGGAGTTGCCTCCATGGAGAGAAAATGCGCCTCGAACAACCCTTTTCGGTTTTCGTATACGCGACTTTTGTGATTTAAAATTCACGTCGAATCGGCCTTCGACAGTCAGGAACTGTAAGATATGGATGTGCGCCATTGACGCCACCACCAGAGATTAAGGAGAGTTTGCCAATGCCGTGTTGAAAAAGCGTGGACGATTTCGACAACGGCGCTCCTTGCGGTGTACGTATGAACCAGAAGCATCTAGCTTGAGTTCCCCCAGTCTGCCCGCCACGGCTTGTCTAACTCCTTGCTTCTTGATTTAGGAAGAGGAAGGCAAGCGAAAAGCACTGGAGGAGACTTTTAAACAAGCTGATTATCCTCCATTGTTTCTTTTTACGTTGTAATAATTGAAATTTATCATTTTTATAACTTTGAAGAAATAAAATGTATGTTGACAACAACAAAATATTTAACAACTTCTCGATGGCTCCTATTCATATAATGCTATTTGAAAAAGCAATTTCATACAATGCTAATTCAAAAGAATTTTTCATATTATTCTATTTCAAAAAGGTCTTTCATATAATGCTATTTGAAAAAATGGTTTCATATAATGCAATTTCAAAAAACGGTTTCATATGATCCTATTTCAAAAGAAATTTCATATAATGCTATTTGAAAAAGAATTTCATACGATTCTATTTCAAAAAGTGATTTCCTATAATTCTATTTCAGGGTTTTTTCTAATTGAGGTACAATTATTTTGACACTAACATTATGGCACATCATTCAATAAAATTACGTTTTGAAATAGCATCATATGAAATTTTATTTTGAAATGGAATTATATGAAATCACTTTCTGAAATAGAATCATATGAAATTCTTTTTCAAATAGCATTATATGAAATTTCTTGTGAATTAGCATTGTATGAAATTGCTTTTTCAAATAGCAGTATATGAATTTCTGTTCTTGTTATATTTATTATAATTATTGTCATCATTATAGATACTATTGTTATTATTATTATGATTATTATTGTTATGGAAAAAAATATCATTATTGCTTCTATTTTTTTTTATAATTATTAATATTATTATTATTGGAATGGAAGGCAGGTTAATTGTTGATGACAACTCTAGCCGAATTTCATTTTTTAATTAGACAATAGTATTTTTAACGAGAAAGAGTTAGCGGAGGGAAGCTTGAGCTTCAAAAACGCTGCATCCGTCTCACGCGTGTGTTCTTGGGACATCGCGAAGGCTACGCCACGTATAGTCGCGATGGACTGTGCGGGGGCGTCTTCTCCCGTTTCGAATGCATAAAAACTGAGCATTCGAACGGGCACCGAAACAGACGAAGTATGGCTTCATTGTTGGCGGGCGAGTCACGGAGACGGAACGGCCTAGGGTTGCTCTTAGCAACAAAAAATGTTTAGAAAAAAGAAAAGAAAAAAGAGAATGTCTCAATTAAAAAGGAAAAGCGGCTCTGCCCTCTTTGTTTTTTTACTTACTTCCTTTTGTCTTTCTTTGAGTACGGACAAGTTAGAAAATAAGGCTTGATGTCTTACAATATAATAAAGTGTTATATTCATCTATTCAAACTGTTTTTTCTTGTATACGTAACATTTATTGGTGCCGAAACCCGGGAGTTTAAAAAAAAAAAAAAGAAAACATCATTTCAAATTGTGCGGCATTCACCAAAATGCCGAAGAGAAAAATTCCAACGCCGTTGATGACTCAATCGGGGAAACGTGTAATACGTCCTGCGAACAGAGGAACAGGGATTGATCTCGAAGTTCCGGCCCCAGAAGTTCCTGCCCCAGAAGCTCCAGCAGCTCAGGTGCGAGGAAGGCGTGCGCGCGTTCAAACGCCTGCTGTCCCGTTCCCAGAAGCTCCAGCAGCTCCGGTGCGGGGAAGGAGTGCGCGCGTTCAAGCGCCTGCAGACCTGAATTCAGCGACTTCAGAGCAGGGATGGCGAAGGCGTGTCCAAACACCTGCGTTATCGCCGGAAATACCGGTCCTGAGAGTTTCACGGATTCCGGTTCCTGTGGCTTCTTCAACGCCGAGGTACTATCAGGGGAGTGACAACAGCGCGTTTTCGAGCAACGTCGAATGGAACCACGACCAGCGGGAAAACAACGAGGACGACTTACACGTGATAAATGACGAAAGCGATAATAATATGTCCGAAAACAATTTTGAAAATGTACGCGATGAAGCTAACGAAAGAATGCACAGTACGGGCAATTCTTTGAACAGTGAAACCCATGCAGGTGAGAATTCTTTAGTTTCAAAATTTGCACGTATTATGGCCAATTCTTTAGCTTTAATGAATAATTCATCTATTAGAAATGATACAACGTTAGTGAATAGGTTAACTTCCGCTAAGACATTGCCATTTTTCAGTGGCGATCCATTTGAATGGGTTAGATTTAAACAAGCCTACTACTCGACCACTGAACTGGGAAATTTCAGCGACAAAGAAAATGCAAATCGACTTTTTGATGCTTTGAAGGGTGAAGCTCGCGATGCGGTAAAAGTTCAATTTGCAGCGGGAAACAATTGTGTTGCAATTATGAAAACATTGGAAATGAGGTTCGGGGATCCGCGTGTGATATTACAAAATTTGTTACTAGAAATAAAGCAGTTACCTGTTATTAACCAACAGAAATCTAATTTGATTGCTTTTGCTACGAATTTAAAAGGAACAGTCGCCGCCATAAAATCATTAAAGTTCGATATATATCTAAATAGTTCTGATCTTGTCGAGAATTTGATCAGCAAATTACCCGGTTCAATGGTCGATAACTATATCAGATATGCCGCAGGAGAAAATGAAAGCAAGCCGGTACTCGAAAAAATTGCCGAATTCGTTTTTAAGGAAGCCGAATTAATGCGTTCCGCGGGTTTTTTGTATCCGCAATTAAATTATAACTCGGTACAAGGAAGAGTGCGTGAAACAAAAAATACAAATAAAACGCAAAGAACTGTTTTTACAGTAAAATCGAACAGCGAAATAAATTCATTAAATAAATGTGCACAATGCGGGCGTGTGGGTCACCATATCCTTAAGTGTAACGAATTTTTTAAAGCACCGTTGGCTCAGAGATGGAAAACTGTAAAATCAGCAAAATTGTGTTTTAAGTGTCTCGGTTTAAAGCATAATAATATTCGCTGTAAGAAAACAAATTGCGAAAAATGCGGCAGAAATCATCATGAGCTATTACACCGAAGTTTTCCGAAACCAGCAACTGGAGTTTTACCAGAAGCTCATGCGAATCAGAGTTCCACAAGTGCTGATATATCTACTGCGTCCGATTTTAACCTATCATGACTAGATTTGGAATCGCGTGTTTATTTAAGAATGGTGATGCTCAACGTAACAGGAAATTATAATACAAAGAAAATATTAGCACTTTTGGACGACGGTTCGACCGCGACCATTGTAAATTCTACCCTTGTAAGAGAAATCGGAATAAACACAAAAAAAAATAAATGTAAAACTAACGGGAATCGGTGGCAAAGAAGCGGTTTTATTTGCAAGTGAAAAGGTGGACTTAAATACAAGCACCGTGATTCGAGCTTTCTTTTATCGGGAGTAATTGTTGTTGACAAATTATCTTTGCCACACCAAAAAATTGATAAACATATAACGAATGTGCGTCTCACTAATACGGGAATTTTGTTGCCCACTTATAATCAAATTCCGGATCTACTAATCGGACAGGACAACATTCATTTGATTGTTACGCGAGAATTTCGGGAGATAATTCCAAGTAAATTATTAGTATCTCGGTGTTTGTTAGGCTGGGCAATTAACGGAATTTTTGAGAAAGGCTCGATAAATTATATTAACACATTAAAATAAAAAAAAAAAGTAGAATCTTTGAAGTCGCGACAGAGAGATGACGCACTAGACAAATTAGTTCGTTTTCATTTTGATCTAGAGGCAATAGGAGTAAGCGGTTCTCCAAGAGTTAGCCCGGAAAATCAACGCGCTTTAAACATCTTAGACAAAACCAGTAATTATAAAGATGGTCAGTGGGAAGTCGGGCTCTTATGGAGAGCGGAAAATCTTACCTTTGTTGATGGGCGTTTGTCAGCTTTACGCCGTTTAGAATTACTAGAAAAACGTTTTAAAAGGGACTCCGAATACGAAAACTTGTATCGCACGGAAATGTCGAGATTGTTCGAAAATGGTTTTGCACAGGTAGTCGACGAAAAATTCTTGAATCCTAAAGTTAGATATCTCCCTCATTTTGGTGTGCAAAACGCTAATAAACCCGGGCATGTTAGATTGGTGTTTGATGCCGCTGCGAGAGTATCCGGAATTTGTTTTAATGATCTTTTATTGTCAGGCCCAGACCTTCTAAAGTCTCTTCCAGGCATATTTATGCGTTTTCGTCAATTTTCATGCGCTGTAAAATCAGATCTAAAAGATATGTTTTTAAAAATTAAAATTAGAGCCGAAGATCGCGACGCGCAAAGATTTTTGTGGAAAAGTCAATCAAATGAATTACAAGAGTGTGTCATGACCTTAATGATTTTCGGCGCAAACTCTTCCCCAGCAACTGCGATTTTTATAAAAAATAAAAATGCCGAATTATTTTCAAAAATTTTTCCTACCGCAGCCAAACGAATTATTGACAATTTTTATATGGATGATTATTTAGACAGTTACGAAACGGTCGAAGAAGCACGTGAACAAATAAAAAATATAATTTTAATAAATGAAAAAGCGAATTGGGAAATGCACAGCTGGGCCTGCAATAAAAATTCAGTAGTTCCTGAGAAGGAAGCTCCAAATTCCAGTGGAATTTTATTTAACTCGAGTGTAATCGAAAACGGAGGGGAGAAAGTTTTAGGCCTACGATGGTTTCAAAAAACAGACCAACTGGGTTTTAACCTGAATCAAATTTCTAGAGAGTTTCGGGAGGGCGTGAAAATTCCAACCAAGCGGGAGTTCCTCAGCGTAGTTATGTCAATTTTTGATCCCCTCGGTTTTTTGACTCCACTCACGATTCAATCGAGAATGCTCATGCAGGAGGTTTGGACCAGCAAGATCGACTGGGACGCGCAGTTATTAGATCGCGAATTTAAGCAATGGCTTGGATGGTTACGAGATGTGGAGTCCGTGAAAGATATTCGAATCGATCGATGCTATCAATTACCTGATTTTCAACGTCGAGTCGCAGAACTTCACATATTTTGTGACGCCAGCAGCAGAGCATACGCTTCCGTAGCTTACTGGCGTTTTGATTTAGGAAACGGAAAATATCACGTAGCTCTAATCATGGGAAAGGCGCGCGTAGCCTCTCTTAAACCCACGACAATTCCTCGGATGGAATTACAAGCCGCTTTGTTAGGTACGCGAATCGCCAAATTTGTATCGGAGGAGCATCGGTTTAAAATAACACGTCGTATTTTCTGGTCAGATTCAGTCACAGTATTGCGTTGGTTTAAAAGAGAACCGCGAATATTTAAGATCTTTGTGGCAAATAGATTAGGAGAGATAAGCGAGAACTCAAAGGTAGAAGAATGGCGATGGGTTCCCACGTCCGAAAATCCGGCCGACGACGGAACGCGAATAGCTCCGAATGCCATAAGAGAGGAAAGTAGATGGTTTACGGGCCCTTCATTTTTACTTGATCTACAGTCTCGCTGGCCCAAAGAAAATTTTATAAATTTTGACGAAAACTCTGACACAGAAGAGACGAAACCCGTTAAAATATGTACAGTGACGGTTCACTCACCTTTGATCGAATTGACGCGATTTTCAACCTTTAAGCGCCTTTTAAACGTCGTTTATTTAATCATTTTTGCTATATTTAAAATGAAGAAACAAACAATTTCGAGCCTTGAAATACGTCGACGAGATAGAAATAGAAGATTTGAAAAAAGTCAAATGCGTCTCAAAGAAAAGTAGCTTATTAACCTTAAACCCTTTTTTAAACGAGCAAGGAATTTTATGTGCTGAAGGTCGTTTAACAAAATTTCCCGAAAACATTGAATCAACAAAACCTATAATTCTGGAAAAGAAGGAAAGACTAACTGATTTGATTGTGCGTCATTATCATGAAAAACTTTTTCACGGGAGCCACGAAACAGTGGTTAATGAAATCAAGCAAAGATACTGGGTGATTGGGCTTAGGCAACTGTTACGCGGAATTATTTCGAGGTGCTCAGTTTGTCGTTTTCTGCGGGGGCGACCGGCGAATCCAAAAATGGCAGCTCTGCCACCTGCGCGATTAGCTTATAAATTACGTCCTTTTTCACATTGTGGGTTGGACTATTTTGGACCAATTACGGTAAAAATTGGTAGGAGACACGAGAAACGATGGGGAGCCTTATTCACTTGCATGACCACAAGGGCCATTCACCTCGAATTAGTATATTCGTTAAATACCGACTCCGTCATTATGGCTTTAAAAAGATTTATCTCGCGCCGGGGAAGACCCTTGTATATTTACTCCGACAATGGGACAAATTTTAAAGGGGCTGTAAAGGAATTAAAAGATAATATAAAAGTATTGGAGAGACACACATTAGAAATGTATGCCACTGACAATTTGATACATTGGCGTTTTAATCCTCCCACCGCATCTCATATGGGTGGTGCTTGGGAGAGATTAATTCGCTCAGTAAAAACCGCATTAACGGTAGTATTGCCCGGTCAAATTCCAAAGGAAGAAATTTTGATTACTTTATTAAGCGAAATCGAACACACTGTAAATTCGCGACCTTTAACGCATGTATCAGTCGACCCAAGAGATCAAGAAGCTTTAACACCAAACCATTTCTTGATCGGAGCTTCGTCCAATGAAATTCGATTTGGATCTGCCGAACAACAACATTTATGTACGCGAAAGGGCTGGAGAATGAGCCAATCGTTAACCGACGCATTTTGGCGAAGATGGCTAAAAGAGTACTTACCTTCATTGATTCCTCAAAAGAAATGGCATAATAGCGAGCCCCCAATTAAGGTTGGAGATGTTGTACTAATTTTGGACCAAAATATTGAGAGGAATCAATGGAGGAAAGGTTTGGTGTAAAAGACTTTTCCAGGATCCGATGGAGAAGTACGCGTTGCAGAAGTAAAAACGAAAACTGGAAATTACATTAGTCCGCCTAGAAAATTGATTACATTCGTAGATGTACAAAATTAGATTTTGTACAGAGGGGAGAAATGTTGATGACAACTCTAGCCGAATTTCATTTTTTAATTAGACAATAGTATTTTTAACGAGAAAGAGTTAGCGGAGGGAAGCTTGAGCTTCAAAAACGCTGCATCCGTCTCACGCGTGTGTTCTTGGGACATCGCGGAGGCTACGCCACGTATAGTCGCGATGGACTGTGCGGGGGCGTCTTTTCCCGTTTCGAATACATAAAAACTGAGCATTCCAACGAGTACCGAAACAGACGAAGTATGGCTTCACTGTTGGCGGGCGAGTCACGGAGACGGAACGGCCTAGGGTTGCTCTTAGCAACAAAAAATGTTTAGAAAAAAGAAAAGAAAAAAGAGAATTTCTCAATTAAAAAGGAAAAGCGGCTCTGCCCTCTTTGTTTTTTTACTTACTTCCTTTTGTCTTTCTTTGAGTACGGACAAGTTAGAAAATAAGGCTTGATATCTTACAATATAATAAAGTGTTATATTCATCTATTCAAACTGTTTTTTATTGTATACGTAACATTAATAATAATTAAATAGCAAATATGATTTATATACTATTTGACTTTATTAAACACGAGGAAGGAATGTCTGTCCACAAGGACTGCTGTCTAAACCACCATAAACTGCATTTCCTCGAAACTTTATTTATGATAGGGTCCCAAGTGCTCTCGTATTCAAGACTCAAAACAATAACAGAAAAACTAAGCTTTATCTTTTCTATGAATGCGCGTATTGTTCTTTTTCTGAGTGACTTTTGCATCTAGTATCATTAAACCAAAATAAGTGTTAATAACCTAACATGCCCCTTCAAAAATTATTCCACTTCTTAATATTTATTCATTATTCAAGTTAACTAAATAATTGTATTCAATATAATAATTACATTCCTTCCTCGCGTATCCTGGGAACTTATACATGGTTTAACATTTGTTCCATGGAACAGGGAAACCCAGTAAAACCTGTTCAGACCATCACTGCGAACAAATCAAGTACATATCATTCATTTTAGAGTTCAAAAAAATTTTGAATGTTCATTTGACACCCTTCCTTTCTTATTTATAGGAATTTTATTGGTGACAATGGTTTGATTAATACATCTGCAACCTGGTCACCTGTTGAAACATGTTTAATTATTAGTACATTTTTTATTCTCTACTTTTTCTCTAGAGATATAATACTTAATATCTAAATGATTTGATCTCTTATGACTGATTGGGTTCGTTGCAATACTAATGCAACCTGTTACGTTACAGAATTAAAAATTTTATTCGATTAAATATTCTGGACGAAGGAATTTTGCTTTCGTTCGTTGCTAACCGAAAATCAGCGCGCAAGAGTCGTCACCGAGAGCGAGGTGTCCGGTGTCACGCCGCACGTGCGGCGCTGACACAACAATACACATATTCAAACCATATTGTTAAACAGACCAACACTTAGAAAAACCATCAAAGAAAGACTTCCCTGATCTTGCATTTCTTATCGCTAAGCAGGAAATGCACGATCTCGCCCCAGTCCTTCTCAGGCAGTTCGCTCGTCAACTCCTCGAGATTTTTAGTATTCTTTTGCGAATTCAACATTTATATAAAATTTCAATTACGTTATCTTAAACAATCGATTTTACATCATCGGAAATCGAGTTCGCGAGATCAATCCGCGAATACGTTGGGTGACCAGATCCACCTCAACCAGCCCAAGCACTTCCCCTCTTGAAGGAGCTCGTGGTCTTCGTGGCTATCTACACTCACCTACTGTAAGTTATTTTGATTATAATTAAAAATTATACATACATACTTTTATATAGATATAAAATAATTTTATAATACCAAATATATACATACACATATATTTACAATCATTATCGTAACAAAAAAGAACTAAATCAATTTCTTTGATCTAAATAATAACTCAAAAGAATTTACAAAATTGACAACAAAGTTTTAATAAGCATTTATATCTAAATTAATTTCACAATAATCAATTTGATTTTACAATGAATTGACCTTTTTGTATCATACTATTTTATTCTTTGTTAAAGATTTAGAAACTTTCACAATTTTTCCTTTTCTTTTCAACCTTGCACGAACACATTCAATTAAAATTTCCAAATCTAAATAAATTCATTTATTACATCTTAGACAAAAACTAAATTTAAGAACTCGTGCACAGTTATATAAATTAGAATTTTTACAATACTCGATAAGAAGTAAATCTAAATTTTACCTCCGAGTCACATTCTACATTTTCCTTTGTAACAATCTAATATTGTAACCGAACTAGATTTACCTAGACATAACAAAAAGTAAGATCAATGCAAATACAACTTAACGTCAAAACATTTTCTAAATTAACTTCACAATAATCAATTTGAATCTACAAGAAATTCCCCTTTTTGAATTACAGATATTATCCATTTATTTTATTTTTGTTAATAATTAGAAACGTTCACTTTCCTTTTTCCAAATTTGTATCAACGCACTAAACTAAAATATCCTAAATCTAAACAAATTCAGTCGCTAGATTTATTTTAAATAATAAACTAAATTTCAGAACTCGTGCACAGATATATAACCAAAATATTATAACACTCAATATAAAGTAAATCTGAATTTAACCTCAGATTTACATTTTCAATTTTTGTTATAATTTAACATGGTAACTGAAAATTAGATTCACCTATAGACCTAGTTAAAGATTTATGACTAATGCGAATTTAAACAAACAACCTCTTTTTCAAATAACCGCACAAATTGACAGACTCCACTGATTGCATTAAACGCAATACATTCAAAGACACACATAAAGTTTTATATTTGAAAATCCATACATTCAACCTAAATAAAAGCAACCTACGCACCGAGCACTTACAGTAGCAGGAAACGAGTGAGCCTAGTCGTCAAGAATTCTAATTCACTAAATCATATAGTATAATATATTTCTAAACAGGACTCGAATCCCTATATCCTATTCCCTTCTCGAACACTAATCACTCAACACTATCCACTATCACATTTCACTGAAGAGAACTTGAAATCTCACTGGAAACTTCTGTGTTAAATCTGGAGTTCAAGTCAGAACACATAATCTGGTACTTTACAATCATCTTCCTGGTGACGAGTCACACTGGAGTAGCATAGCGAGTCTAGCTTCCAGCTTTCTTCCTGGCAACAAGTCCTACAGAAGTGTCGAGCCCAATAGAAGAGGCACGACAAGCGATGTGCAGTAGCCAGGATTGGTCAGGCCTGGATGCGAAGGCTCTTCGTCAAAGCAACCATCACCTCTGCAGCAGCCAATCAGTCCAAGGAACTTATCTCTCCTTGGATCAACGCATAAGTTGCAGGTCTCTGGAAAGCTCCTCGACTCCAATCCTTGGCAACCTACAATAAAAAGCACACAAAGTACCGAGTGCTAAAACCACAGAAGTTCTCATTTAGCAAACTCACATTCACACTCCATCAAACAAATTTGACACTCTTAAACCTTTTCCCAAAAATAACAAATTTATTCCATTCATTAAATTTAATCTCCAGCTACTCTCTCTCTTCTTATCCATACAATAAACCAAGAGTTATTTAAAAATTAATCAAATACTTATCTGACACCAGCACTTGCCACTTTTAATCCAAATAGATTCCTTCTTGAATAATAAAACACTTCAACAACCTCCAAGGTAAATTAATGCAATCAGCTGTGTGTCTGCTTGCGTAAAGGCAGCCCTACACTAGCGAACCCTAACCGAGTATAAGGGTCCGTTTCTCCATTTCTCGAATAACGAGGAACCCACCCCAATGATGGCACATTATAGTCATCCACAAGCCATGGTGCCGTATTCCGAAGTGGTATACGAACCCGCCGAGGTCAATGTCGTCAGACCAGATCAGCCACATAACCAACAGTATCAACCTTACGGCCAATATCCGCAACAGCGAAATAATAACCTCAGATACCCGGTAGAATATTCAGGGTATTATCCGCCACCATATAACCAAGGCTACGGATACCAGGGATACCCGATAGGGACTCCAAAACAAGACCAAGGGAGTTATCAGGTTTATGCCAACCAACGCAACTATGGTCAAAACCGATGGCCCGCTCCAGGGTGGAGCAATGAAAACCAATATACCAGATGGCCACCAACGCAATAATATAATGGCCCTAACCAAAACAATCAAAATGGCCGACATTTTAATCCTCAAACGGGCGGATACCAAGATAACCGCCCCATGCAAGGCAATTGGAGAGCACCAGCTCAACAAAACCTACTCCAAAACCAACAAAAGGCGGAGCCTTTAAACTACCAACTGGCTCGCCCCATAACCTCTTCGGCGAGCCAGAAATTGACAACAGAAACCACAAATCAGAAGGTAGAGGGTACTCCGAAGGTCATGCATATAATGACCAGGGACGAAAGTGCCTCACCATTTCTTCGTGCCAAGGACCTGGAGAACTAGACGGAATAGATCACGAGACTACTAAGATTCGGGAGCGTGTCCCCGAAGCATCTAAACCATACCTTATCCTTATGATTGACAACGGCTCAGCAGTTAACCTAATAAAACTAGCCTCCTTAGACCCAGAATTATGGGTTAACACAAGCAACCGCATCCCACTATCGGGAATAGGCCAAGGCGGCGTCTTAAGCTTAGGGACAACCAGCCTAACCATAAGAGGTACTCCTACTACCTTCTTTGTGGTGAAAAATGATTTTCCCATAGAAGAGGATGGTATGATAGGCCGCGGGTTCTTAAAGCAAGAAGAAGCCGTAATCTCTTACTACAATAACGCCCTAGTGATAAGCGGCGACGTAATGAACCCTATTCCTTTTGTCAAAAACGAAGATATCAAAAAGGAAACACCACAGGACGTTTATCTAACACAAGCTAAAGCTACTAAAACCTCAGATTGCATAAGCCCTCCATCAAACCAAATCGAAATAATTCTACCAACTAACCCTGGGAAATCCGTTATAACTATACCTGGTCGTATCAGACAAGTCGTTCGAATCAACCTAATCCAGACAACCTTAAAAGAAAGTTATTTATCCAGGATCAATGTCAACAACCCAGATATTTTCCTAGGAGAAGGAATTGTCGTTAACGACGGAAATACCTGCAAAATCATGGCAATAAATACTGCCGATGAAGACGCCACCTTCGAAGTAGATCCGCAAGAAATCATCCCATTTGAACGTCTTCCATCCGAGTTAAACTTTGACTCTTCGAGTGACAGCGACACTGAAGCGTCTCCCATCACCGATCCCGTCGAAAGAGCACAGATATTGAAGAAAATAATCCGTACCGAGCATTTGAGCGCTGATGGACTCCACGACGTAGACAAATTACTGGAAGATTACAGTGATCTTTTTGCTCCCTGGAGATCCATTGCCCTGCAACGACAAGGTTATGCCCACACTCAATCCCCACAGAGGATAATCAACCTATCAACACTAAGCAATATCGTTATCCGCCAACCCACAAGGAATTTATTCAGGAACAAATTTCTAAATATCTCCGAGATAAAGTTATCAAGGAATCTGATTCGCCATCAAACTCACCACTGTGGATTGTACCCAAACGACCTGATAGTCAAGGCCGACCTAGGTATCGGATGGTAATAGACTTCCGCGACCTAAATACGAAAACCGTGGGAGACGCTTATCCCCTCCCTAACATAACCGACCTTTAGACCAGCTAGGCAATGCCGCATATTTCTCGATATTTGACCTAGCCTGAGGTTTTCACCAAATACCTATGAACCCAAAGGATTCATGGAAAACCGCATTTTCGACTCCAAATGGGCACTATGAATACGTCCGTAGCCATTTGGTCTTAAAAATGCTCCTGCAACCTTTCAACGACTTATGGATCAGGTTTTGCGAAGCCTTCAAAACGTCGAGATGCAAGTGTATTTAGATGATATAATTATCTATGCCAGGGATCTAGAAGAGCACGATAAGAAAGTCCGCAAACTGTTTGATCGACTCCGTCAAGCTAACCTCACGTTGCAACCAGATAAGGTCGAGTTTCTTCGTACGGAAGTCTCGTTCATGGGTGACGTCGTTAGCAGCAAAGGATTAGAACCCAATCCAGACAAGATTTCAGCAATCAAGGATTATCCTAAACCTAAAAACGCGAAGAATATCCGCCAGTTCTTAGGCCTGGTTGGATACTACCGCCGTTTTGTAGAAAATTTGTCTAAAAAGGCCAAACCACTGACAGACTTACTTCAAAAAGATCAGGTATTTAACTGGGCACCCGAGCAGGAAGAGAGCTTTACTCTCTTAAGGGACGCTCTGTGCACTGCCCCCATTTTGAAATTCCATGATTTTGACCAACCTTTCACCTTAACCACTGACGCCTCCGATTATGGTATTGGAGCCGTGCTTAGCCAGGAAAAAGATGGATTTGATCACCCGGTAGCCTATCTCTCGCGACTCCTTCAAAAAGCCGAGAGAAATTACACCACAACCGAGAAAGAGTATTTAGCTGCCCTCTATGCTATGAAGGTGTTTGAACCCTACCTACTGTGCAGAAGGTTCACCCTTGTCGCAGATCACGAACCATTAACCTGGATGCATAGTCGTAAAGATCTAGGCCAACGACACATGAGGTGGATGTTCAAATTAATCAATTATAACTACACCTTTAAATATAAACCCGGAAAACTCAACTATAACGCCGATGCGTTGTCCAGAAACCCCCCCGAATCTAAACCCTCCGAGGAAGAAATAAATAAAACCTTACCGGTTTTCCGAGTCTTTATGATTCGCTAACCAAAACAAAAACAAGCAAAAGAACGGAAAAAGGGGGACAATGAACCGGATCTGCTAGGACCTTCTACACGCCCAAGAGCACATACAACGGGCGAAGTAACCGAAAAACGCAAACCAGGACGACCAGTCGGGTCAAAAACTAAGAAGGAAGTCCCTCCTATCGACCACAGTTTGATAGCCAGAATAACCAGAGCTCAAATAAAAGAGTATATGGACAAACAAACTAGTCCCTCTACTTCACCGATCTCGCACATGCCAACCTCTAAAAATCAAGGTTGTTTAGAGACAATAGAACCTAAGGACAGATCTATTCCACAAAGCGAAGTGGAGGGAATCGACCAACCCGCCGCAGATAGAAGAGCGTTACCCCCTCTTTTATCTCGTGAATCAATGCTTTCCTCCACCCAAATAGAGGAATCAGACGCCGAAGTCCCTCCAATCCATAACCCCCAAACTAGCGGTCTTAGGATACAACCTACGGAATATGAACAAAGTTCCGAACCCTTATCCTCTCAAGGAAGCAGCGAGCAAGGCGAAGAACTTGACAAAGAGATTGAAATGACCTCAGTCGGAAGCGAAGGAGACGACAGCGTATTTACCCACTCATCAGCAGAATCCTCAGTGGCACCTTCGCGTAGCGAGACCCCTACAACCGATTGTGAAAACGCCAAAGAAACCTGGGTTTCTTCCAAGCTGAGACGAAGCCTGAAAAGAAAAGCTGAACGGGCAGACGCTCAACTTGAAAGGAAAATGCGAGACAGATTTAAACGCACGGGAAATTGGTACTTTCGTGACAGGGAAGAAGAAAACCCACCGAAACCATTACCAACGCATTTTTCTGATAGAGAAACCAACCGACGAACAAAGAGAAACATTAGATAATAACCTAGGAAACGGAGACAACAGAGTTAAAGATGCACTCTTAACTGAAAGGGTGCAACGTCTCATCCAATCCGCCGCAGAAGCATTGCAGCCTGGAAAAGCTGCAATATTTCAAGAGGGGGAGGGAAAATCGGAAAAACCGGTTGAAACCGAATTTTTATCCAAAATTGCTATTCCTCCATCAACCATTCAACAAGAAGAAACCGACGGGCACGAAAGTGACACGGAATCAACCGACGGAGAGGTATCTGTCATTCCGCTCACACGAGAAACCCGGGCGATTTCAATGACGCCCACGGTCAAAAAGGGTCAACCAATAGCTAAAAGTACACCTTGTGCAATTACTCGACTACCAAAACAAATAACCTTCAAAAATCTACTTGAAATACCGGAGGAGGTAGAAGACGAAGAAGCTACCCCGGTTGTTTTAAACTTTTCGCAACCAGCTATCCCGGATATGCCAATTTTCTTTCCACTGCCATTAAGATCTTTGAAGCCTAATAAAACTTTAAACAAAACAACCATTTTTTCTTGGCCTTCAACGAACCAGTCGGATTCCGACTCATATGTAGAAACCTCCAAGCATACAAATTACAAAACTCTTGTTAGTTCCCGTCAAGGTCTAACGTATAAACGGGATAACCTAGTACACTTTGTCTCAGCAGATGGCGAACCAACGGCACCAATAACCAGACTTTTGTACGAAATTGGGGCAATTAACCCGAAAGCACAAAAGTCAAAAAGACCAAGAATTGGCCAAATCCTCGTCACACCATATAAAAGGCGGTTTATCTTCTCGTTAGTAATAAAAACCAAACACTACGATCCACTACGAATTAGTGACGTAAAATTAACCTTACAGAACCTTAGAGATTCCTTAAACCAAAGGAGGATAACCTCATTCAGAATTTCTCGGAATGGAGATTTAGCTGACGAATTACCCCCAGGTACCTTAACAGAATTATTCACTAACCTTTTTGAGAAAACACACATCTCAATAACCGTATGCTATGGTTCAGTCACCTCACCTCCTGAAGAGGAACGAACGACTATCCTAAAAACGCTTCATAACAGCCTCATCGGTGGTCATAAAGGTGTAAACCAAACCTATCAGAAGATACGTGATGGGTATTATTGGACGGGCATGAGAAGTGACGTCCTTAATTTCATCTGACATTGCCCTGTATCTCAAGAGAACCAATGATAATCACCGACACGCCAATTGAAGCGTTCGATAAAGTATCCATAGACACTGTAGGGAAACTAAGATTAACGCCAGATGGCAATCAGCATATCCTAACAATGCAGTGTAACCTAACCAAATATCTCATCGCTATACCCATACCCAACCTACGAGCTTCTACGGTTGCAGACGCATTGGTTAGACATTTAGTTTGCCAGTTCGGCGCTCCGAGATCTATCTTATCCGATCAAGGAACCAGTTTCTTGTCAGAAGTGGTTGAGAGTATAATGAGACTCTTTAAGGTCCATCACCTCACAACATCGGCATACCATCCACAAACCAATGGGTCATTGGAGAGAAGCCATGCTCCCCTTATGGACTTTATTCGAAGCTATTCGGAGGCATATAGCGATTGGGATCGTATGGTACCATTCGCTACATTCACCTATAACACTAGCGTTCACAGCGCCACAAATTTCACCCCCTTTGTATTAATCTTTGGACGAATCACCCGTTTTCCCATGAAAATTCCCCCGGAGGAACAACTAAGAACCTACAACCTTTATCTACAGGATCTAATAACTCGTCTCTCGGTAATGAAGGTAATGGCCGGAGAAAGACAAATCGAAACCCAAACAGCGAGCAAAGAAAGATACGATAAAATCGCTAAAAACTTTAATGGACAACCAGGCGACTACGCCTGGATATTGAATGAACCGCGTATTAGCAAATTTGACAGTGTCTACAAAACCCCTCTAAAAATAATCGAAATCCTAACCAAAAATAATGTAATACTAGAACTGCCAAACGGCAAGCGTATTTGTAAACATACAGATAAACTAAAACTAGCTCGGGTTAATCAAACCTAACTATCTCATCTTGTCACCTTTCCCTTCTAGGAAACATGCTTTTTAGAATTCTACTTGTCGCCCTTTTCATCGGTAACACGGCAACTCAGCAGAATATCCAACGAAAAACCTACGAAATAGAACCTATAACCAACAATCCAGGACTGTATTACGAACGAGTTGATACTGTGCGATGTCGCAGAAACCAAGGAATGCGAAGTAACCATGTTGCTCAACCCTTCTACTAAAAACCTAGCCTCATGAGACATACATCTGAAACCTGGGGTAGAAATGCAATGGACGCATTTAAGCAGTGAAGAAGCCTGGCTATTCTCCATTGTAAAAACCACCCGAATGCGTGTAATATGCCTCGAACAACCTACACAAACTATCCAACTAACCGGATTGGGACTTTTGCGCCTAGCCGCCGATTGTGTTGGGACAAAATGGGCACAAAATGACCTTAATGCATAACCAGGTAAAACGTGATGGGGTATATCACCTTTATCGGCCAGAAATCCAACTAAAACTCTCTGAGGCTGTCCCCGAATTTGAGGAACATAAGGAAATGTTATCCGAAGTCTCGGACAGCTCTACAATAAGCTTAAACGGATGGGCTAACAAGGGCGAATCTTTGAAGAAAATACTTGGAAAGACGAATCTTTGAAGAAAATACGTATACCCACTCCCTCATCTATGGCGGGTTATCCAGCTATGTTATTATTCTGATTATTGGAATTGCGTTGTTTTTCAGTAAGCGCAAAACCCGTACTCCAAGAGTATGGATTAATGATCAAAGAACCGCAACGTTCTCCGAACCTAACCTTAAATCCACGTCGCAAATCACCTAACCGCTATACGAATCACCACGTCAGTTGGAATCGAATCTACTAGAAACCGGCGCTAACTTGGATACCATTAAATACCCCCTGTAAATACCATCAACCCGCGAACAAACATATACTAATTTTGTTTCAGGTAGATTACTATGGAAGCCGTTCATTCTGTTCAAATCTACTTCAACCCTCAGATCTCGGTCCACGATCTGTGGAAAAATCTTGAACAAGTTGGCCCCGTAAAAACACTTCAAATCAACATGACTCATCCTTGTGCCATCGCCACCATCTCCTACCAAGACCCTAATTAAGCTTCCAAAATCCTCAGTTTGAATGTTAATTCTAAACCCTGTATGCCAATCACCCAAGATAACTTAACCAATACCTCTCTCCCTACTACATCTGAACCAAATGGTACATATACAGAAGAAGCCTTCAACCGACTATTCTGTCTCATACCGTATAAAGGCAGACCGGAGTTAAGGGAAGATAAACTACTTTCACATGTCTCTCAGTTTGGCGCCATTAACTACCACCAAATTGTGAGAGACAAGTTTGGCCAACCCAGCGTTGCATACATTTGCTATTACAATCAGATGGATACAACCAAGGCCTTAGAGAAATGTCATCCAAGTTATAAGGCGAGACGCGCTACTCTCAGGACAAGGCCTTACATGAGAGACTAACCTACCATGCAGACTGCAACACTTTAGTAGAAAGAAGCATTTACGATCTCCATACTGAAACATGCAGAAAACTTAAAACATGGCAACGGCAACAGACAGTGATCATGCAGCCAAATCAACCAAAAACAATCTTCCAAGGTCCAATCAAGTATCGTCACCGAAGAGAATTAAGAACAATAGAAACCAGCTACAAACCAAGTAGCTCCTAACAAACACCATTTATCCGGTGACAGCAGGAGATCATAGACATTGGGCATCAACCACTCATCAATATACACGCCTCGCGCGTACATTAACCCTTGCTCTCATGATCCATCATAACCACATTTCTAATATATATATATACTTTTAGTTTCCATACGCTGGTTAACCAGCACCCTCGGGAATCGCGTCACGCAAAAGATTTTAGTAAGTTAACACATCCTGACAATCCCATCTTTCTGTTTCAGAAACAACCTAATCGACGATGAATATCTCCGGCGTCGAGCGAATCGACGAAAGGACCATTGAGGTGGAGTGCCACCACCCTTTTAACCTAGACGGCATCAAGAAGTACCTGGGCGATGACCTACAATTCGCCAGGGAGATCCAAACCATCCAAAAATGGGTGTGGTGGTTCGAACTCAAATATTTCCATCGACAGTCCGCAGACGAAGGTTATCGGAAGGCATTGCACTTTGCCCAGTGCTTTGAGCCCGATAAGAATTCTTATTTCATTAGCAAGGGGTGGGTAAAAAGCCCGGACCTACCAATAACCAGGCCCCCTCTTCTCAGAACAGAACCTACAACCAAAACCGAGCCGTCGCCACAACTCCCACCGCCCATAGAACAACCATCATCGAGTCAAGAGCGCAGAACCGTCCCAACCCGGGTTTCATCTTATGCTATACGCACCAAGAAAAGATCCTCCTTGTCCAGGACGAGGGGCAACGTCTATTGGCACCCAGCACCATCAACCTGCGGGAGCAACTGGAAGACATTTATGGAAGAACCGACCTAGAGCACCCGCAATAACCTCAAACCACGATCTATAATTAACCTCAACTTATAAAACTTATTTACTATATATACATTATACATTTTATACCATCTTTATATATATATACCATTTTCTTTTTTCAAATAAACCTTGTGGACCATCATATGATTGTTAAATCTCATTACTTTTCCAGATGTCACCAAGGACGGCGACACTTTAAGAGGGGGAGGATGTTACGTTACAGAATTAAAAATTTTATTCGATTAAATATTCTCGACGAAGGAATTTTCCTTTCATTCGTTGCTAACCGAAAATCAGCGCGCAAGAGTCGTCACCGAGAGCGAGGTGTCCGGTGTCACGCCGCACGTGCGGCGCTGACACAACAATACACATATTCAAACCATATAGCTAATCAGACCAACACTTAGAAAAACCATCAAAGAAAGACTTTCCTGATCTTGCATTTCTTATCGCTCAGCAGGAAATGCACGATCTCGCCCCAGTCCTTCTCAGGCAGTTCGAGACACCAGTTTGCTCGTCAACTCCTCGAGATTTTTAGTATTCTTTTGCGCATTCAACATTTATATAAAATTTCAATTACGTTATCTTAAACAATCGATTTTACACCATCGGAAATCGAGTCCGCGAGATCAATCAGCGAATACGTTGGGTGGCCAGATCCACCTCAACCAGCCCAAGCACTTCCCCTCTTGAAGGAGCTCGTGGTCTTCGTGGCTATCTACACTCACCTACAGTAAGTTATTTTGATTATAATTAAAAATTATACATACATACTTTTATATAGATATAAAATAATTTTATAATACCAAATATATACATATATATATATATTTACAATCATTATCGTAACAAAAAAGATCTAAATCAATTTCTTTGATCTAAATAATAACTTAAAAGAATTTACAAAATTGGCAACAAAGTTTTAATAAGCATTACATCTAAATTAATTTCACAATAATCAATTTGATTTTACAATGAATTGACTTTTTTGAATAATACTATTTTATTCTTTGTTAAAGATTTAGAAACTTTCACAATTTTTCCTTTTCTTTTCAACCTTGCACGAACACATTCAATTAAAATTTCCAAATCTAAATAAATTCATTTATTACATCTTAGACAAAAACTAAATTTAAGAACTCGTGCACAGTTATATAAATTAGAATTTTTCAATACTCGATAAGAAGTAAATCTAAATTTCACCTCGGAGTCACATTCTACATTTTTCTTTGTAACAATCTAATATTGTAACCGAACTAGATTTACCTAGACATAACAAAAAGTAAGATCAATGCAAATACAACTTAACGTCAAAACATTTTCTAAATTAACTTCTCAATAATCAATTTTAATCTACAAGAAATTCCCCTTTTTGAATTACAGATATTATCCATTTATTTTACTTTTGTTAAAAATTAGAAACGTTCACTTTCCTTTTTCCAAATTTGTATCAACGCACTAAACTAAAATATCCTAAATCTAAACAAATTCAGTCGCTACATTTCTTTTAAATAATAAACTAAATTCCAGAACTCGTGCTCAGACATATAACCAAAATATTATAACACTCAATATAAAGTAAATCTGAATTTAACCACAGATTTACATTTTCAATTTTTGTTATAATTTAACATGGTAACTGAAAATTAGATTCACCTATAGACCTAGTTAAAGATTTATGACTAATGCGAATTTAAACAAAAAACCTCTTTTTCAAATAACCGCACAAATTGACAGACTTCACTGATTGCATTAAACGCAATACATTCAAAGACACACATAAAGTTTTATATTTGAAAATCCATACATTCAGCCTAAATAAAAGCAACCTACGCACCAAGCACTTACTGCAGTAGGAAACGAGCGATCCCAGGTGTCAAGAATTCTAATTCACTAAATCATATTTTTTATTTATTTATTTATTTAACCAGAGTAATACATTACAGCAGTAAAGGTATATACATTACAATAGTAATCTAGCAGAGGAATAAGAAATTCCTGTTCGCTAGTCCGGTATAAAGAAAACTTAATAACTAAGTCAATTGGATCAATGATCCTTTTACTTAAAACTATTGCTTAAAACTAAATATAGACTCTTCAATTTTATTTCAACGATCTTAAAATTTCGTAAACAAAAACGATTTAATTTATTATGCTTAAATTATAAAATATTTTCTATAATCCATTCCGTTATTCTATTAACATTTTTTCTTTATCTATATCTAAAGTCTTGAGATCATTTGATAATTGATTATACAGTTTAATTGATTTTATATGATTGCTTTTGTTACTTACAGTTTTGTATATTTTAGGTAATATAATAGCTTTATTTCTTGACCTGCTCTTAGAGTTTATATATATTTCTTTATTTTCTTCATAATAATATTTTAGACATTCAAAAGCAAACATCTGATTCAGATTTAGAGGTTTTTTATGTGTAAACGTATTTTTATAGATTATTCTAAGTATTCTGTTTTGTACATTTTGTATTTGTTGCATAAATTTTGATATTTTGTAAAAAAATATAAATCAAATATTTTGTTTTTTGAATTATATAATGTGGTCATGCCATTTTAGGTTATAGTCGAAATTTATACCTAAATATTTATAGTTTTCTACTCTTTTTATTTTTTCATTTTTTATAAATGTCTAAATTTTTTGGTACACTGTCACAATAATTTCCGAAGGTAATATAAGTTGTTTTGCTTATGTTCAGAGTTAGTTTGTTTAAAGCTAGCCACCCTATCGCTAAAAATGACGTTATAAAATGACGTTATAATATGACGTCATTAATAACGTTATTGCTGAGGCTACAATTTTGGACCTTTTTTAACGTTATTTTCCGACTACAGTAGAAAACTCTATTTGAACGTTATTTTTCGCTATGAAATAACGTAATTTTCAGCTTTGTGGGGTATTTGGCTTGAACAATGACGTTATTTCTAGATCTTAAATCCGCACATCAAATGACGTTATTCTTTAATGAAGTGTAGATACGAAGCACGTCATTTTTACCATAAAAAATGTTGTACGGATTGTAACGTTATTTCTGCAATATACAGCATGCTTAGTAAATAACGTCATTTTTCCTAGTTTTGTAGTGGCCATTAACGTAATTTTCTTTTGGTCCGCTGAAGCAAAAAATTACGTTCTTTTCGCAATGCACGTAGGTCCGTACAAAAACGTCATTTTCCAAAATTCAAGGAAGTTTGCACAATGACGTCATTTTTGCAAAGAGAATTCCCTGTGCTGAATAACGTTATTTATACGACCAAGAATCTCCAATAAACCATTAGAAAGAAAAATAATATTACAAACTGTGTATTATATAATACCATTGTACTTGTACTTCAAATGAATGGGAAAGTCTTTTTTCCAATGAATATTATTGTTACTTCGACAAGTGATTATAGTTCCCTACTGCAAAAATTCACGTGATAAGTCAAGTAATATGTCAGGTGATAAATCAGGTGATAAATCACGCCAAAACGTCATCTGACTATGGTAGAAAAAAAACTAAGTCCATCACCTAAAATATTTCTAAGTCCTTGAAAAAAATTATTTTTGTAGAACCATGTTTTAATGCGTTTTGGACCATTTCCTGTCGATATAAATTGTCAAATTTCGCGAGTGTTTTGTGAGGTACCACATAAACTTACATAAATTACATTAATGCCCACGCATTTTGCTCTTTTTGGTCAGCAATGGCAAAAATAAAAAAAGAAGTTAAATTATGCTCGGTGAGCAACGATTTATGCATTTTAGTGGAATTCCTAAATGAAACCGAGCCGTCGAATAACAAACCTTTAACCAACACTGGATATTTGAACTGGCTAGTAGAAGAAAAAGGTTTGAATATTTCATCAGTCATAGAGGAAGAGAAAATCATCAATTTGAATTGGCCATTCAACTGCAACATTAGTACCGCTTCCAAAAAAAAAAACAAAATTATAAAATACAAATTCGAGCATCATCCAGCTAAAATGATACGTGTAGATGGTAAGTAATATATTATAGATATATATATATTTATTTATTTATTTACTCTTTTCAAGTAATTGTTTGTACAAAATTCCAACTGTAAGCTTTCCTTGTTCATTTCTATATACGATGGGTCCATGGCAGAATAATTTTGAGCATATAAGTATCTAGAGTAAAGAAAGTCACTTGACAAGTTATAATAGGAATACATAAGACTCGAAGGGAAAATACAATGTGTACAAGACAAATAATTGTAAGCGCATAAAGATATTCACTCACAGAAGAATACTTTCTCTTAACTTTCTTTTCTCAAGATATTTAGAGGTACAATGATTTTCTCCTATTGTCCCATCATATAAAGAAACAAACAAGAAAGTCTTCAATTAGTATTCTGTAAAAAAATTAATCGATATGCTATAAAAGGGAATTCAAGATACAAAGAAAGAAATTAGATTGACCGGTGTAAATATTTTTATCACCTGGACCCTTTGTATAAAGAAATCTACAAGAATAATCTTAATTTCGTATTCCGTACAAAAAATTAGTAAATCTTAAAAAAATTGACACTGGTCAATATAATTTCTTTTTTTTTGAGTCTTGTATTCCCTTTTATAGCTTGTCAAGTGATTTTTTTTTACAAAATACTAACTGACTTTCCTGTTGATTCTTTTAGCCGATGGGCCCATTAGGAACATTTTTGAAAGTATAAATATCTGGAGAAAAGAAAGTCACATGCTAAGATGTAAAGGGGAATACAAGACTGAAAAAAAAATAAATTATATTGACCGGTGTAAATATTTTTATCATTTGCTAATTTTTATACGGAATACATAATTAAGATTATCCTTCTTGATTTTTTTTATACGAAGGGTCCAGATGATAAAAATATTTACAATGGTCAATCCAATTTCTTTCTTTGGTTCTTGTATTCCCTTTTATAGCTTGTTGAGTGACTTTCTATAGTCTATAGATATTTATATGTTCAAAATTTGTTGCCTATGGACCCTTCGTATAAAAAAATGAATAAGGAAAGTATTCAGTTGGTATTTTGTACAAAAAATCACTTGTCAAGAATAAAAATATATATACACATATATATACATGTGTACACATCCACAGTATATTACTTAACACCTACAGCTATCATTTTAGCTGGATGCTGATCAAATTTTGCATTTGACAATTTTATTTTCATTTGGAAGCGGTACTAATGTTGCAGTTGAATGGCCAATTCAAATTGATGATTTTCTCTTCCTCTATGACTGATGAAATATTCAAACCTTTTTCTTCTACTAGCCAGTTCAAATATCCAGTGTTGGTTAAAGGTTTGTTATTCGACGGCTCGGTTTCATTTAGGAATTCCACTAAAATGCATAAATCGTTGCTCACCGAGCATAATTTAACTTCTTTTTTTATTTTTGCCATTGCTGACCAAAAAGAGCAAAATGCGTGGGCATTAATGTAATTTATGTAAGTTTATGTGGTACCTCACAAAACACTCGCGAAATTTGACAATTTATATCGACAGGAAATGGTCCAAAACGCATTAAAACATGGTTCTACAAAAATAATTTTTTTCAAGGACTTAGAAATATTTTAGGTGATGGACTTAGTTTTTTTTCTACCATAGTCAGATGACGTTTTGGCGTGATTTATCACCTGATTTATCACCTGACATATTACTTGACTTATCACGTGAATTTTTGCAGTAGGGAACTATAATCACTTGTCGAAGTAACAATAATATTCATTGGAAAAAAGACTTTCCCATTCATTTGAAGTACAAGTACAATGGTATTATATAATACACAGTTTGTAATATTATTTTTCTTTCTAATGGTTTATTGGAGATTCTTGGTCGTATAAATAACGTTATTCAGCACAGGGAATTCTCTTTGCAAAAATGACGTCATTGTGCAAACTTCCTTGAATTTTGGAAAATGACGTTTTTGTACGGACCTACGTGCATTGCGAAAAGAACGTAATTTTTTGCTTCAGCGGACCAAAAGAAAATTACGTTAATGGCCACTACAAAACTAGGAAAAATGACGTTATTTACTAAGCATGCTGTATATTGCAGAAATAACGTTACAATCCGTACAACATTTTTTATGGTAAAAATGACGTGCTTCGTATCTACACTTCATTAAAGAATAACGTCATTTGATGTGCGGATTTAAGATCTAGAAATAACGTCATTGTTCAAGCCAAATACCCCACAAAGCTGAAAATTACGTTATTTCATAGCGAAAAATAACGTTCAAATAGAGTTTTCTACTGTAGTCGGAAAATAACGTTAAAAAAGGTCCAAAATTGTAGCCTCAGCAATAACGTTATTAATGACGTCATATTATAACGTCATTTTATAACGTCATTTTTAGCGATAGGGCAAGTTGATACCTCTTGTAAGTATTGATTCATTATTGCTTCCACTATTGTCCATGTTTTACCATTTGTGATTATTGCTGTATCGTCAGCATATGATAAAATTGAGTTTTCAGGCATTTTTAATAATAGATCATTTACATACAATATGAATAGCAATGGTCCCAATATTGTTCCTTGTGGTACTCCTGTGCTTGTGTTTTTGGGTTCACTTTTATATTGATCTATTCTTACTTTTTGTTTTCTGTTTGAAAGGTAACTTTTTATTAATTCATACGGTTTTCCTCTGATACCATATGTGTATAATTTATCAAGTAGTATTTTATGATCTACTGTGTCGAATGCTTTTGCTAGGTCTAAGAAGGTGATTGCAATTGGCATGCTTTTATCCAAATTTTCGTATATTTTTGTAGTTATATAGCTTAGTGAATCTTTCGTGCCTCTGTTTTTAATAAAACCAAATTGTTTATCACTTAAAATCTTGCTTTTGTCTATAAAGTTTATCATCCTAATATGTATTATTTTTTCAAAAATTTTGGCAATATTTGATATTAATGATATTGGTCTATAATTAGTAATTTCTTGTCTTTCCCCTGCTTTATATATTGGTACTACTTCTGCGGCTTTTAGGTTATCTGGACATATTGCATTTTCTATACATTTATTAAATACATATCCTAGTGTATCTGATATATAATTAGAAATTGTTTTTAGTACTTTCGCATGTATGTTATCAACTCCCCTATTTTTCATTTTTAGTTCTTGTATTATCTTTTGCACTTCAGTTTTGGTAGTAGGTTTAAAGAATATTGACTTGTCATTCATTGGTGGTAGTTCATTTTGTTTGTTATTTTGAACTGTTATTTTGTTGCTCATTTCTTTTCCCATGCCACAGTAAAAAATCATTTATTATATTTGCTATCTTTGTTTTGTCTTTTATTAGTTCTTTGTCTTTGTTATATATTTCCTGTATATCGTTTTTTTTTATCTTTGTTATCCAATTTTGAATTGATTATCGACCATAGTTGTTTGGGGTTATTAACATTTTTATCAATAAGTTCAGCATCATATTTTATTTTTGCATTTTTGATTACTTTGTTTAATATTTTGACATAGTTTTTTTTTCCATTTGTAGTCTTTCGTCGTTTGGTTTTTTTTTTATTTTTTTATATAATTTTTCTTTTTCTTTGCAGGATTTCATTATTGCCCTTGTCATCCATTCTTTTCTAGGTATATTATTTTTTTTAATGATTTTAACTTTAGCCTTTTCTGTACATTTATTTATTTCGTTAATAATTAGATTGATTGCACTGTTTGGATCCTCGATTTGTTTATATTGTGTCCAATTTGTTTCCTGTACTATTTTAACAAGTTTTTTATAATTGACAGTGTACTTTTCTTTATTCTTTTCTGATTTATATAAAGGTTTGTTTATTTCTATAAAAAGTGGAAAATGGTCTGTCATAGGGTCTTTTAATTTAAAAGTCTTTGTACTTATTGTACTTGTTTTTATAAATATATTACATTCGAAAAAATTATTTAAAAATTCTTGACTTATGTTATTACTTTGTAAGATATTAATATTATAGTCTCCAATTATTAAGTGATTTTTTACATTTCTCTTGTTACGCAAATATTTTTTTAAATTTAGTACAAATTCTGAGCTGTGTATATCATGAGATCTATACATTGCTGATATTTCAAGACTACTATTATTTTTTAATTTTATAATGGTATTGAGTATTTTTAGCTGCTCAATTTCAATTATATTAGTTGTATGGGTTAAATCTTTCTTCACATATACGACCACACCATCTGATTTATTAATAGTGCTTTGGTTATAGTATATCCCTATTGAAAAATCTTACGTAAGATCTTACGTAAGATTTTTCAATAGGGATCTGAAACTTATAATTCTTGCTACAGGGGGAAAAGTTTCATTATAATCAATTAAATATTCTTGACTGAAACCACAAGCAACAAGACGTGCTTTATATTTTATTGGATTTCCAAATGGAAAGAGCACAAAATTTTACATCTGGATAGGTATCCACGTTATGGCTCAAAATGACCTACAGAGGTCATTTAGTGGTTAAATGATTATTTAGTAGCAGAAAGCCAAGAAATCCCGATTATTAAGAACTTTGGGTGTATTTGACGAAAAGAAAAAAAAAATTTCGTACTTTAATACTAAAGTACATAATTTGATTTTCTAGGACGAACTTTATGGTCACTTTAAAATTGGCCTTCATTTTTAAGGTCATTTGAAAGTTATCTTCAGCTTATTAAAAAGGGACTCATTTTGTATTCCGGATTCTGGAGGAGCATTAAATTTTAGGTCTGGAGATATGTACAATATCCACGTCATGGCTCGAAATGATCTACATAGGACACTTGGGGGTTATTAATTTCAAAAGCAAAATAATCTAACCGTTTTACATGAACAGTTTTTATTGCAATAATTTTTTGCAAGGGTTACGAGTTTCTACGCATGATTCATAGCATTTTCAGGATCGTTACTTGTACCTTAGAAGATTTTGCTCACTATTCTTTTTAGGAATCAGTTCATTTATAATTGTTAATTAACAATTGTTTACTCCTATTTACTTTTCTGTTTTCAAGAGTTAAGTGAAGTTCTCTTACTTCGAAATTCAGATAATTGTATTAATTTTCAATAATTGTACTTTTAATCGTAGTGAAAAATGGCACATCTTACTGAACGAGAAAGAATATCTTTGTTGATGATGCGAGGGTGGGGTGATCAAGAGAGAGGTTACAAACAGGTACAGCGTTTATTCAATGAAACATTCAGAGTTGAAGAAAACAACCCTATTTCAAAAAGTACCGTAATTCGTACAATTAGACGTTTTGAAGAGACAGGTGGTATTAAAGATCGTCCTAAATCAGATAGATCCAAATCATCGTCTAATGATGAAAAGAGCTTAGACGTATTACAATCATTTATTGAGGACCCCCATTGCAGCATCAGACGTTGTGCACAACAGCATGAAATGGGAGCTGCATCTGTGTACAAAATTTTGAAACTCAACAAATGGCATCCTTTCAAATTAAAGTTGGTACAGGAATTATCTGAAGATGATTTTGATAGAAGGGTAGAGTTTTGTGACGTAATGATGCAAATGATATCTGATAATCCTTTGCTCCTCAATAACATTGTTTTCTCCGATGAAGCCACGTTTGAGTTAAGCGGAACAGTGAACAGACATAATTGTCGATACTGGAGTAACATCAATCCACATTGGATGAGAGCGGACCACACGCAACATCCTGAAAAAGTAAATGTTTGGGCTGGCATATTTAATGGAAGAGTACTTGGCCCTTTCTTTATTGAAGGTAATTTAAATGCTGCAATGTATGAAAACATGCTTCGAGACCAAATTATACCTGCTATACGGAATTTAACGGGTGGAAATCTGGACGAAATTTACTTCCAACAGGATGGTGCTCCTGCACACTACGGTATTCATGTTCGCCGATATTTAGATGCAACATTTCATGATAGATGGATTGGGCGGAGAGGTACAATTGAATGGCCACCTCGGTCCCCAGACCTAACGCCTCTTGATTACTTCCTTTGGGGATACTTGAAGGATAATGTTTATGTTATAAAACCACGTGACTTGGATGAATTACGCCAAAGAATCACTGATGAAATAGACTTGATACCTCAGCAAATCTTGCGAAATGTTGTTGCAGCCTTTTACAATCGGTTAGCACATTGCCAAACTGTTAATGGGCAACAATTTGAACAGTTGTTGTAAAACGTTCCTGTCAACGACATTTTAAAAAAATTCAGTTTGGGCGAATAGTCCACTGTCTTGATTTAGTTAGCTGGGCCGCCGATAGTCCTGCCTTAGCTGACTGGGCCGCTAGTGTTCTTGTCTTAGAAGGCTGGGCCGCCGATGGTCTTGCCTTAGTTGGCTGGATCACCCATGATGTTACCTTAATTAGTTGTACCTCCCGTGCCTGAGCAATAAGGCTCATTTTGATTAGACATTTTTTTATTTATCATTTTCTCCCCCGAGGTATGTAGTTGTTGGGCCTAAGGCTTATTTTGATTAGACATTTTTTTATTTATCATTTTCCCCCCCGAGGTATGTAGTTGTTGGGCCTAAGGCTTATTTTGATTAGACATTTTTTTATTTATCATTTTCTCGCCCGAGGTATGTAGTTGTTGGGCCTAAGGCTTATTTTGATTAGACATTTTTTTATTTATCATTTTCTCCCCCGAGGTATGTAGTTGTTGGGCCTAAGGCTTATTTTGATTAGACATTTTTTTATTTATCATTTTCTCCCCCGAGGTATGTAGTTGTTGGGCCTAAGGCTTATTTTGATTAGACATTTTTTTATTTATCATTTTCCCCCCCGAGGTATGTAGTTGTTGGGCCTAAGGCTTATTTTGATTAGACATTTTTTTATTTATCATTTTCTCGCCCGAGTTATGTGGTTGTATGGCCTAAGGCTTATTTTACGCCAGTGTCAATTACACCTTCTACAATCCTAATGCAGAATTTAGCGCTGGTGCAAAATGGAGAATTACAACTAGGAGGCTTAATTTGGAAAACTAAAGTTAACCTTCAAATGACCTTGAAAATCAAGGGCAATGTCAATTTAACGCCACCATAAAGTTTGTCTTGCAAAATCAAATTACTTTAGTATTGGTCAGATACGCTCAAAGTTCTTACTAATCGGGATTTCTTGGCCTTCTGCTACTAAATAATCATTTAACCACTAAATGACCTCTGTAGGTCATTTTGAGCCATAACGTGGGTACATATCCAGATGTAAAATTTTGTGCTCTTTCAGAATCTGAAATAAAAAATAGGGGTCCCTATTTAAAAAACTGAAGAAATCCAAGGTCATCATTTAGTTCAACCTTCAAAACTTAACAACTTTTGTATCTAACATTTTTTTCCAAAATGCTTACTTTAAGTGGGAGGTCCGGAACATTTCGAACACCCTGTATAATCCTTTTCTTTATTCTTTTGAAAAAGGTAGCCTTGCTTGTTTCCGAAAATACAAGTTTTACAAATACTATCATTTGGTGAGACATTATTAATTAATTTTATATCATCCACCATTTGTTTAATTTTTTTTTTAATTCTAAAAATTTTGATTTGCCCATATGACCTAATCTTTGATGTCATAAATCATAATTAATATTTACTGTTCTATAAATTCTTTTATTATTAAAATTATTTATTTAACAGTAAATTCAATAATTATTATTTTAACGTTTTTCCTTTTTTTTTTATTTATTTTCTTTTTTAGTAATTTCAACCCCATTTGGGTTGAATTGAATACTTATGTGAGCTTTCTGCATCTTGCGGACGGACATCAAATTTTGCGGCACTTCCGGGCAGTATAGAATATCCTCCAAAACTCCTTTCTTCATAGCCTCGATGAAAATTCTTGCAATTTTTGCACTCGTATTACTGCTATCATTTTGAATTTAACTTCTTGATCTAGCAATTTTATCTGTCTCCTCCAATCGTGCACCAGCTGCTAATAATTCATTTATTAGTTAGTCAAAAATTGTAAAGTGACAAATTAATGAAACATCTCCTTGTAACTTTAGATTAAGCAATTTTTTTTAACGAATAGCTAACTGCGTAGCTAAACTTTTTCGTTTGTAAATAGCATCCAACTCTGCACAACTTCTTTCACGGTACTGTCTTTCTTCGCGAAGCTTAGAAATGAATCGCTTACATATTTTACTATAATACTTTTAACAAGTCTTTCTGCCTTTGTCCACTCATCTGTCACTTTTTCTGAAATATTTTCATTAATCACTTTTATTGCGTCTAGTTCACTTAAAAGCGATCGAATTCTAAATTTCCACACACTATATATTTCACCGTTAAAGGGTTTAATGTTTTGAATTTTCCATTGTCTTTAAACTTAAAAGAACGTCACAGTTTTATTATTACGCAGATTACACTTTCACGGAATGTTCGTTCGCTAATAGCGTAACCTGGGCCCATAACCTATTGGAATGGGAGGTAGGTTAATAATAATTAAATAACAAATATTCTTTATATACTATTTAACTTTATTAAACATGAGGAAGGAACGTCTGTTCACAAGGACTGCTGTCTAGAGACTGAGCCATATGCTGCGCGATTTCATATTGTTCACCTTAAACTGCATTTCCTCGAACCTTTATTTATGATAAGGTCCCAAGCGCTCTCGTATTCGAGACTCAAAACAATAACAGAAAAACTAAGCTTTATCTTTTCTATGAATGCGTGTATTGTTCTTTTTCTGAGTGATTTTTGCATCTAGTATCATTAAACCAAAATAAGTGTTAATTAATATTGTAATTATTGTTAAATGAAAATTAGATATATCAACATTCTGACGCGAGGTACTATCGTGTACCTGCGCGCCGTCGCGAGCCCTCGCGGCGAGGGGTGAGTTAAGCCGTGGCGCGCGAGAGCAGCGGCCATCTTAGAAGCTCGGGAGATTCTCGCTAGCCGTCGGCGACGAAGGACGTGCGCGCGCGTGTGAGACCCGGTGAACGAGCGACAGGCGAGGAAGCGAGCGAACGAGCGAAGTGTACGAGGAAGCAGCCGAGGACGAGCCAAGGCTGCAACCATTGTAAGTACCGCCCGTCAATATTAGCGAGTGCGGGCGTGTACTGGCAAGGAGTCGAGGCGCTCCTCGACTCTCTGGCGTCGAACATTGTACGGCAGACGCGGGGAACGTATCCCCAGTTTATTCTCGACGCGGCCGAGAATTCGTAGGAGCGCGCGCGCTTGCGTTCGCGCACGGCTCCGCTCGGCAATACTCGGGCGTGTTTGGAGCAGTCGGATCGCACGCCCGACAGCTACTAACCTTTCGGAACGCGACTATTGTAATTTCTTTTACGGAGGCAATAAAGGCCTCCGAATTGCACTTATACTTGACCGCGTTATTCTTCCGAGTATTCCGCGGGGCTACTCGGTGAACCCTCCTCGTCCTTAAATCTCCCGGATACCGCCACTCTATCGTAGAGCTGTGCGGTCGGCATCAGCTGTCGTCAAGGAGGACGACAGCCAGGCGAATGCGAGGAGCGCGTTCGCGCAACAGCACGTGAGTACAAGAAGTGAGAGTACAGGCTTACTCTCACGTTGTATACGGGCCGCGGCGACGTGTATTCGTCGTCGGGTGCTCGCGCGCACCCCGAGGTAAGGACCTCGCGGGGCACTCGTGTGTGCCCCATTGCACTCATCTCGCGGAGAAAGGTCTCCTCCGCGATGATTTTTTAGCAAAAACTTATAAGTGCTTAATAGCGTAACGGTTAAGCACCTTGGCTAGTAAGCCTAGGTACAAAGGTTCAATTCTCATCATTAATTTTTTTTTTATTCTTATTGTAGTAAGCAAGACGCGCGAAAAAAAAAACACTATCAATGTTTACAATAGCATCTGCCGCCAGTTTTCGTTGACAGCCGATGCCTTTGCACGTGGTGCTCGATTGAATCAGCATTATCGACGAATAAAATACGTGTATTATTGTTAATTGGCTAGTGTCATATTATTTTCGTGAGTGGTGTGACTTGAGTGCAAGTGCAGAATTTAAAAACTGACTATGCAATTTAAAAATTATGATTCTTGTAAATACCTGCACTGCAACAATGGAAAGCACTCTGGGTATCGGTTCTTTCGTTTTCCCGAAGACAAAAGAAATGGATTGACAATTCAGGTAAATACAAAGTAGAAATTTGTTGAAAAGTATGTAAATTAATTATTGTACATTAGTTGAAATATGTGTGCGGGTGTTTGTATAAGGCTAACGTTCGCGGAAAAAAACATTATTAACGAAAGTCGAATAGTGATTTTGATTATTTAAATAATTGTTTGTGCTTAAACACTAAAAAACTGTGAATTATTTATAACAAAGTAAAGAAAAAAACAAGCATTGCTAAAAAATCCAATATAAAAAAGTCATAATATATTGTATTTTTTTATTCTTTCTTTGTTCCATGTATGGGTTTTCACACCCTTTTACATTTTGAACCAGCACGCTTCTCTTCTTTGTACTTTATACCCCCCTGATTTATAATCCCCATCCCCTTTTCCCTCCCTCTCCGCAATTGCCCAGGATTATGCCTGTGGTACGGGGAAAACCAGCTTGTCGAAGTCAGCGGGTAACTTTTCAATATCGATAAAATAGTTATGCCAAAAACTGCGGAATCGTTTGCAGATTTTGCAAATGTAAATAAAAAAACTGCGGGTGTAATAGTTTATTAGCAAAAATTAAAAAAGTATTCAATCAGCAGAAAAGAGGGGGAAACGCATACTATTATAAATTATCCTATAGTCCCAAAATGATCACCAAACGTTTGCAACTAAATTGCGCATAATAAAAAATACTTTTGGTATATTTAATTAATAAAAATTGATAGGTGTTCGCGATTTATGAATTGAATCACGCGCGCTCACGCGTTAACGACTGCGCTCATGCGCGCGTATCCAAACTACAGCTTCGACTGGCGCTATTTACTTGCACGCGCGCACTTACGCTATCTCAGCACCCAGCCAACCTAACTCTGCTGGCTTGGTCTCTTCCTGCTCGGCTTTGCTCGTGGCAGCACGCTCCGTTTTTGCTCCTCGACGAAGTCTGCCTTTTTATCCTGCTCATCGCCTTTTTATCGCTTCTGCTCATCCCTGCTTTTGCTTCTGCTCATCACTGCTTCGCTTCAGCCTTGCCGCTACGATCTGCTTATTTTTCTCCACCCGCTCAGCCAACTTCAGCAGCACCTCAGCTTGCAAGGAGCCAGCCACGTGGCAGAATAAGGTTAGAAGTGTAAGCGGCTCGTCTCCCGCAATAAATACAATCAAAGTGCTTAATCAATGTGTCTCATTTATTTCCCCGCCTGTTGCAACTACCTGTCCCAAAATTCATGTTCAAGAAAATCTGAAACATTTGGTCCTTTGAGCCGGATATAGTAGTATGCAACAGGTGTGTGTGTGTAAGTGCTCAAGTGCTCTCTTTCTAACTCAGCGGTGATTTAAGGTGCTCAACGCTCTTGAAGTCTGCTGAATCTCTCCGCTCAATAAGGAAACAACTCCTCCATCATGTCGGAAGGAGGGTCAGCTCAGTCCAGCTCTACCTCACTGTCGCTCAAGGTGCCTGAGGCCAAGACAACAAAGCCCAAAGTAAAGTCGGTGTCTTTCAACAACATCAACCCGCATGACGCCCCTGCGCCTTTCACTCGCTCGCAACGACCACTTCGCGAGTTCGAGGTACGCTGCAAAGCTCAGGCAACAAGGTGCGTGGTTCTTCGGGGCATTCAAGAACAGCTCAATGAAGATGACTGGACTGCTGGGCTTCTGGTGGAGTGCAGGGAGCAAATCCAGAAAATCATGGAACACGCCACCAGGGACGAGGACATTCTCGAGATGTTATGGTCTTCAGAATTGGCTAATGAACCATACTTCAAGGAGAACCAGTACACTCAGCTCTACACAATGTCATCCAAGCTCTTGAGCAAGATAGCTAAAATGCTGTCTTCGCTGCCCATTCAGCCCAGCTCATCATGCACTGCTCATCGACGCTCAAAGTCGCCCAATATAAGTCTTCCTCAGTTCATCGTTCATTATGCAGCTTGGCCATCATTCAGAGACTTATTTAAGAGTCTTATACTCTCCAATGATGACCTCGCTGTGGTGGAAAAGCTGCACTACCTCACCAGCTGCGTGTTCAGGGAAGCTGCTCAAATAATTCAAGGATACAGCATGGACGACAGCTCATTGGAGCCAGCCTGGATCCAGCTAACTAACTACTTCGAGAATAAGAGGTTCGCAATAGGCTCCCTGCTCAACCAAGTGCTCGACCTGCGTCCACTAACCTCCAATTCAGCTCAAGGGCTCAATCAATTAGAAGCCACGGTGAGTCAAGTCATGAAAGGCCTCGCTGCTCTTAACGTGACTGATCAGTTTGGCGACCTGGTGTTGGCTCATTTGATAGTACGGAACATGGATCGGTTCACCATGGAGTCTTGAAAACATTTGCTTGGCTCAGCTCACGAACCTCCAACAACAACTCCAGTGCGTACATTCCTAACCTCTCGAGCACGGGCGCTCGAAAGAGTGGAAGGAGATATGGGAAAGTCGAGGCCGCCAGCTCCGCCCAAGTGATCTTCTAACGTGGCTTCACCATCGGCCCAGCCACCCCCAGATGCAACTCAGACTGCACCAGCTCAACAGTCCACCTCAGCTCAGAAAGTTCAGTGCAAGACTATGGCATATAGTCTTAGAAGCACCGCTCACCCATGTGATTACTGCAACCAGCCGCACTTCCTGATGATGTGCCCGATGTTCAGAACCATGGGACCGCCAGCTCGTCGGCAGCTCACACAAGAAAAGAGACTATGTTTTAACTGCCTAGGACGACACAGTGTCAGCGCATGTCGCAGCTCAGGGCGCTGCAAGGTGTGTGATTAGCGGCACCACACCATGCTGCACCAGCCACTCACATCAGCTCAGGACTCACAGGCATCGACTCAACCTGCTCAAAAAGCTAGCTCATTCAGCACCCAATGATGTGTGGGTGCAGTCGTCCACTCACTGCCCTGCTCAACTGACAGCTCTTCGCCACGCTCAGCACCACTTACTTTACTCAACCCTAAGTTCAGCTCATCTCATGCTAATCTCAACGAAGCAACGCACCTGGGCACAGCCATCGCTCAGTTGCGAACATCTGTTCACGCTCATCATGTACTTCTTATGATTGACTCTGGATCTGAACTGACGTTCATCACCGAACATCTGGTAAATCAGCTCAAACTCCCACGCCGCTCTTCATCATTGGTGATTCATGGAATTGGAGGAGGCATGGCAGCTCATACACTCGGCTCCGCTCAGCTCACCTTACAATCATGATTTACTTCGGAAGCTATTCTTGTCGAGGCACACATTCTACGAGCGGTCTCCTCGATAAGCCCGTCAGTCAAAACCACTGTTCAGGAAATTCACATTTAAAACATCTTAGACTGGCAGACGAGCACTCTCACAAAGAATTCTGCCACCGCTCTCCATGGAATAGCCAAACAAGACGGCAACCTCCATGACCTGCTTAGCAAATTCTGGCTCCAAGAGGAGCCCCACCTCTACTCAGAAGACGCCTTGAGTCCAGAGGACGAGGAATGCGAGAAACACTTTCTCTCAACCCATTCGAGAGATGCTACTGGCAGGTACATCATTAGAATTCCGCTCAAAGAGGATTCGACAGCGCTTGGAAGCTCACGCACCACTGCAGCAAGATGTCTTTCCAGGGTCACCCGGAAAATTGCTCGAGATACAACTATGGGCGAGCTCTACACCAAATTCATGGAAGAGTACTCAGCACTGGGACACATGGTGATGGTAGACGCATCCAGATCTACACCACACTTCTCAACGTTTTATTTGCCTCACCATGATGTCCTCAAACCAGACAGCACCACCACGAAGCTCAGAGTTGTATTCAACGGTTCCTGCTCAACCTCATCTGGCAAATCACTCAACGACATCATGCACACTGGTGCAAACTTACTGTTCAACATCACCGAAGTTCTCACCTGGATTCGCCACTCCCATCACCTCTTCGCAACTGACATCGTCAAAATGTATTGCCAGGTACGCGTGCATCCTGACGATTGGGATCTCCAACGAATCCTGTGGATCGATTCAGCTCAGAAGGAAGTGGACTTCCAGCTCACGACGGTCACTTATGGGACCAAGGCAGCTCCGTTTCTTGCCACTCGAGCTCTCCTGCAGCTTGTTGACGACGAAGGTCATAAGTATCCGCTCGCCATCCCTTCACTTAAGAAAGGACGATATGTCGACGACATATTTGGTAGAGCCGATACTCCTGCTCAGCTCAAGGAAATCGCACAGCAAGTCACTTAGCACTGCAACGCCGGCGGCTTCCCGCTCTCCAAATGGCATGCGACTCATCCAGATCTACTCATTACACCAAACGACAGCTCTTCTCTCATTTTGGACGACTGCTCTACCACACTCCTCGGACTCAAGTGGCTTCTTCGAGAGGATTGCTTCACGTTCACCTCAAAGTTCTCAGATCAAGCTGGACTCGTCACCAAGAGGACTATTTTGTCAGAAGTTGCTCAAATCTTCGACCCTCTTGGCTTTGACGCTCCAGTCGTAATCAACGCTAAGATTCTTCTGCAAGAACTCTGGCTGCTCAAACTTGGCTGGGATGATCCACTGCCAGCTCAAGTAAGTTCAAAATGGCTTAATATCCGGAAAGAACTCATCATGCTGGCCAGCATCTCAATTCCTCGATGGTTTGGGACATGGAGTTTCTCAACCATCGAACTACACGGCTTTTCGGATGCCTCTCAAGATGCAATGGCAGCCGTTATATATCTGGTTGTCAGCTCTCCATCCACAGGCTCAACGACGTCGCTAATCTGCTTTAAAACAAAAGTTGCCCCGCTCAAGAGACTAACTATCCCTCGGTTAGAGCTCTCAGCAGCACTGCTGCTCGCCAAGCTCATTAAGTCTCAAGCGTCTATTCCAATGAAAATCGACGCTACTCATCTGTGGACGGACTCTCAAGTTACGCTCATGTGGATCAGCTCACCTGCAAGTTACTGGAAGGACTTCGTCAGAAACAGAGTCGTCCAAATTCAAGAATTGCGCGCCAACAACACCACATGGCGTCATGTTCCTGTAGTGGAAAATCCAGCGGACTGCGGCTCACGAGGCATCTCAACAGCTCAGCTCAAAGATCACCCACTTTGGTGGTCTGGCCCTTCTTGGATAACACTTGATCAAGCTCAATGGCCTATTCAACAATCTTACCGCTTAGATGAAGCTGATGCAGAAGCTCGACCAGGAGTCTCTCTTCTCTCTACAGCTCAGGAACCTACATACCACAGGGACCTTATACATCGCTTTTCATCTCTAAATAAATTATTGATCATCACTTCATTCCTTTTTAGACTGAGAGACGCACTCAAAGGTCAACCACTCAGCTCATCGCTCTATAACGCTTCCAGTCTTCATCGTGCTCAGCTCTTCTGGATTAAGCGGCTTACTTCTCACTAGAAATTCAACAGCTCAACAGAGGTGCTCATCTTCACTCTGGCCACCCCTTCACTCGATTAACTGCCTTTATCGATGCCGAAGGAGTCATTCGGGTTGAAGGAAGACTTGAAAACTCCGCTCTTAGCTTTCAGGAAAAGCATCCGGCAATTATGCCTCGTCACTCTCATCTCACGACTCTGCTCATTGATTCCGCTCACAGCTCGACACTTAACGGTGGCACTCAACTGACTCTCGGCAAGCTCCGGCAGACGTGCTGGATCATAGGAGGGAGAGCGTCAGTCAAAGCCCACATACTTCGCTGCGTCACCTGCGCACGCCAGCGAGGCATCAGAGCTCAGCAGCTCATGGGACAGCTCTCCCCAGCTCACGGCTCACCCCAGCATGAGCCTTTCTCTATACGGGAGTGGATTATGCTGGGCCAGTTATCATCAAGACGTGGAAGGGACGAGAATGTAAAACAGACAAGGGCTGGATCTGTGTCTTCGTCTGCATCAACACCTCAGCTGCTCATCTTGAGGTGTTAACTGATTACTCAGCCGACTGCTTTCTAGCTACATTTTGTCGTTTCGTGGCCCGCCGAGAAATTGTGCAGGAAATGCACTCGGATTGTGGAACCACCTTCCAAGGTGCTTCTACTCAACTCACTCAGCTCTTCACTAAAGCCTCACCTAGAACACCAGCTCATCTCATCTGCTCTCGCCACTGAAGGTACTTCATGGAAGTTTATACCTCCGGCTGCTCCACACATGGGTGGAAAATGGGAAGCTCTCGTGAAGTCCATTAAGTTTCACCTTAAACGCTCTATCGGTGAGACTCTGCTGACATATGAGGAACTTACAACTCTTCTGTGTCAGATAGAGTCAGTACTCAATTCAAGACCGCTCGAACCACTCAGCGATGATCCTTCAGACATCTCAGCTCTAACTCCGGGACACTTTCTCATTGGATCTGCGCTCAATTGTGTTCCTGAACCGTCACTGCTCAATCTCAAGTTTGCTCGGCTTTCAAGGTGGCAGCTCATCCAGCAACATCTCCAGACCTTCTGGAATCAGTGGTCGGCTCACTACCTGCAACGTCACTAAGCCATCTCAAAGTGGCACCACCCGTCTCACACAATTCAAGTCGGCTCACTTGCTCTGCTCGTCGACGAAAGGTCTCCACCAGGAAAGTGGCCCCTCGTTCGAGTGCTCCAAGTTCATCCTGGACAGGATGGTCTCACGCGGGTGGTAACTCTCAAAACGGCGACTAGCACGGTAACTCGCCCCTTTACCAGTGCTACTGGTCAAGGAAGACCTCAAAATTTCATGAACAATTGGCTTTACGACCCAGTTGTTCGCACAAGCTCAGATAGATGAGTGGCTTTACGACCCACTCGTCTGCTCAACGCTCTATTCCTATCAGCAACTGGCTTTACGCCCCAGCTGCGCTCTACTTCAATCACTAGCAATTGGATTTATGCCCCAGCTGCCTCCTCAATTCTAGCTCATCTCTACCACACTGTTTTCACTATCATCATGACCGATGGCTTTACGACCCACCGGTCGGCTCAAAGGACTCAGAAGCAGCTCATCCTCATCGCTCACCAGCTGGTTGGCTTTACGACCCAGCCAGCCGCTCATCACCTCATATCACTCTGGTTTATTATCAATGGCGTTGATAATGCGGGCGGAATGTTCGCGATTTATGAATTGAATAGCGTGCGCTCACGCGTTACCGACTGCGCTCATGCGCGCGTCGCCAAACTACAGCCTCGACTGGCGCTGTTTACTTGCACGCGCGCACTTACGCTATCTCAGCGCCGAGCCAACCTAACCCTGCTGGATTGGTCTCTTCCTGCTCGTCCCTGCTTTTGCTTCTGCTCATCACTGCTTCGCTTCAGCCTCGCTGCTACGATCTGCTTATTTTTCTCCACCGGCTCAGCCAACTTCAGCAGCACCTCAGCTTACAAGGAGCCAGCCACGTGGCAGAATAAGGTTAGAAGTGTAAGCGGCTCGTCTCCCGCAATAAATACAATCAAAGTGCTCAATCAATGTGTCTCATTTATTTCCCCGCCTGTTGCAACTACCTGTCCCAAAATTTATGTTCAAGAAAATCTCAAACAATAGAAAAATTAATGTTTTTTAATTAAATATACCTAAAGTATTTTTTATAATTAAAGTATTATAATAATTGTATTAATCGATATTAAGTTACTAAATGTATGTATTGTTCGTCGCAGAGCTTACGACATACATTTCATGCATTTAGTTTGAATTTTTTTAAAAAATGCGTTATGAATTAAAGTTACAGGTTGATGGAAATACACATAAAGCGCTAACTGAATATGCACGTGCAATGCTTTGCGACAATGCCGATATGACGGAACTAAATCCATGAATACTCACTAGTAATGCATTAAAATGGGCGGTCATGGATTTAGCTGCTGATATAATGGATAATAACGATTTCGATCGGTATGCTTAATCATAATTTTAAGTGATTCCGTCAAACTCTTCAAGCACTTAGATTATGTATATAAATTTGCTAACAGCGGATAGATGATTCGCGTTACCAATATTAAGTACTAAATGCCTGAGGTGATTTGTTAATAAATTAAAAAGACGATTCGTCCATTTAGTTTAGCATTGTTTATTCAGATCGTAATAAATGACTTGTTATTGATCTTGTTTATACGGCACGCCGTATAAAGTTTGCAGCGCATTTCAGAACAAAAACAGATTTATATTTTTATATACAGGGTGGCCCATCTCAAGTGACCCACCTAAATATCTCCGTTGGTAAGGCGAATAGAAAAAAAATGTTCAAACAAAAGTTGTTCAGGACAAAGGGGGACACCTGACTGTAGCATTAGTTTTGACTGTAGCAACTTTTGTTTTTTAAATAGGAAACCCTATTTCTGATACCAGATTTTGAAAGAACATAAAATTTAGAGTCAAAAGTGTTTTTAGCATTTTTTTCGAGAAAAAAATTGAAGAGTTTAAAAATGTTTAAATATTAGCCAATTTTTTTCTCAGAAACCATGCGTTTAGTCAAAAAAATGCTAAAAACACTTTTGACTCTAAATTTTATGTTCTTTCAAAATCTGGTATCAGAAATAGGGTTTCCTATTTAAAAAACAAAAGTTGACCTTCAAATGATCTTGAAATTTGAAATCAAGGTCAAAACTAATGCTACAGTCAGGTGTCCCCCTTTGTCCTGAACAACTTTTGTTTGAACATTTTTTTTCTATTCGCCTTACCAACGGAGATATTTAGGTGGGTCACTTGAGATGGGCCACCCTGTATAATATGAATGGGACGGAATCCAGATTAACTTTCTAACCCGGAGTTAATTTGCAATTGTTTTGCATATTTTAATTATCATTGGATTATTTTTCGATAGTTTTTCACCATTATGCAGTTCTTAGATGGATTTTAAACATATCATATTGTATTATTTTTATATTTTTTATTAATACGATGTACTAAATATTTGCAAAGATTATCTCAATGCATCCCAGTGGCTATCCATCGATTTAGTTTGATGAATTTACAATGGATTTCTTAAAACGCAGTTTTAGAAATGTGGAACGCGGAATGAACCGCTAAGCAGCTTAGGCGAATTAAAAAAAAAATTAATTTTATTTAGTTAAATATACCTTTAATTTATTAATTTTCATTAGTTAAATATACCTAAAGTATTTTTTACAATGCGCAATTTAATTGCAAACGTTTGGCTATCATTTTATGACTATAGGAAATTTATAACAGTATAATTGCGTTTCCCCCTCTTTTCCACTGACTGAATATTTTTTAAATTTTTGCTAATAAACTATTACACCCGCAGTTTTTTTATATACATTTGCAAAGTCTGCAAACGATTCCGTAGTTTTTGGCATAATTATTTTCTCGATATTGAAAAGTTACCCGCCGACTTCAACAAGCTGGAAAAACCTCTGGCCAAACCCATACAGGATAAATGCCGTTTAGGAAAACCCGTTCCGGAGTGGGTTGGTATATTGAGAATGCTCAAATTTGATGCCCAGGTCACATTTTGTAGGCCTGGACATCGAATCTGTCATTCTCATACCTCCCGCTCACTTTGTTGAACGTTGGAGAAACACCTAAGAGCCCTGCGGAGCGCCACTGCTCTCAGCGGTCATCCATCCAAGTAGTGACTACGCCGAAAGCTGCTTAACTCCCCTGATCGCCCGAGGGGCACCTCCACCGTTCCGCCAAAGAGTCGGTCATAATATATTGTTTACATTCTTAAAATATTATATTAAATTACCGATAAAAAAACGTAAAAACTGTTACGATATATATAAACCAGAAATATTCTCGTGCCAAAAAATGTTAAGAAGTAAAACAAATGTATAACAAAAACATTAAATTTTTTATGCATATTAATTAACAAATTAAATATCAATGTTATTATTGGAGGGAAAATACTAAACAATTGTTAACTTCTATTACATTTTTTAAATACTAGTAAAAACCAGCGCATTTTGCGCGGTTAATGATTTCTTTACGCTGTTCTTTTTTAACCAGTTCTTCTAAATGATACATTCTGATTTTTTAGTTAAAATAATATCATAGCAATATTTAATTTTTCAACAAATTTAGTTAATAAAAACTATAGTTAAATATGTTTATTACAAAACTTATTTCATTAAATTGTTTAATGGAAAACTCAAATCTTTAAGAAATGAACTTTGACGTCAAAAGAAAATGCTTTTCTAAATTTTTGGACTAATTACATTCATGAATTACTTAAATGCTTCAAGTTCCTCTCTTTACTGTTTATTCCGGGTGCATTTTTGAGGTTAGAAATTTTGAATTTCACCGCCATTCCGAAATATTCGTAAGAACCAATCAAGTTCACGTTTTCGAGTCTTCACAATATCCGATCATCACTTTCTTAAAAGATAAAATTCAATTATCGCTAAAAAATAGAAATAAAAACTGTTGCTATAAATATGAATAAAAAATGATTTTCTAGTCAAAAGATGTTTAAATAATATTTTAAAAATTATAAAAAAATTTATAACGAAAAAATTTTAATTTTCAAATATTAATAAACAAATTAAATATTAATAATTAAAAACAAATTAATAATAATTATTAAATTTTTAAATAATACGAAAAAATACGAAAAAAATTTTTAACAAAGACTATCAACTTTTATATTAACAAATAATAAATCATACATAAAAATCCGGTTAAAAGTGTAATAAATAATAGGGAAAATATGTAAAAAAGAATATTAAGGGGATGCCTAACTTAATTTTCGCGCTCTACTATACCGACAATTCTCTATATTCTCTGCTATAACATCTAATGTAAATTTGATTTTTCAAATAATTTTGAAACGGCTTGCTTAATGGCAGTTCTGTTTGCATCAAAATATTATTTATAATTCGTAGAATGTGCGTAGACTTCTTTTTTGGCTGATTTCAATTCCAATTGAAAAATAAGTCAGTATTTTCAGCAAAAGGAAATGAAATCAGCCAAAAAAGAAGTCTACGCACATTCTACGAATTATAAATAATATTTTGATGCAAACAGAACTGCCATTAAGCAAGCCGTTTCAAAATTATTTGAAAAATCAAATTTACATTAGATGTTATAGCAGAGAATATAGAGAATTGTCGGTACAGTAGAGCGCGGAAATTATGTTCGGCATCCCCTTAAATGATTATTTAATTTTTCTTTTTATTTGCATAATGACTAAAAAAATTGAAAACACTAATGTCATTGAAAAATCTTAATATTACATAAATATTTATGTTACAATTTACAATAAATTCCTTGTACTATTTCAATGCATAATTCTAATTGAAAAAACTATTGCAGGGAACAAACCGCTGCTTAATTGGACATCCTCCTCTATCCGATCTGCTGGTTTATGCAGTGAACACTTCCATGAAGATGATTTCGTTGATAAAAACCACAAAGCGCGTTTGAAACGTAATACAAATCCTCTTCATTGGAGGGATGTTCGACAGCAGAAAGAGGTAGAGATGCAGCAACAACTCCAACAACAGCAACAACAGCCGCAACAACCTGAGCATCAACCACAACAGCAGCAACTACAATAGAAACGATAACCCGATTAGCAACCACAACAGCAGCAACACTCAGTTGTGACTGCTGAGGATTCGAACACGATGATTATGGAATAGGATGCAAGTATTATATTTAATTCTTCATTAGCTAAGGTCACTTATCCTCCTGCCAAATATTATTCATGTAGTTTTGAAGTAAAGAATAGTGACTTTAACTATTTAGATTATGATCATAAAAATACACCTGCTGCACTAGCTGTTTCAATAAATAAATTAGCTTCACTTTCGAAAAAGAAACCATCTCCTTGCTGTGTCGTATATGCACAGTGGATCGCTTCATAAATCATCATTAAATAGAGTTCTGATTTTATCTAAAAAAGTGGAGCAATTGAAGAATGCTTTAAGAGCAGAAAAAATGAGAAGACATCGTAAGTGTAAAAGATTAGTAAAAGTTAAAAAACTTAATTCTTCAGTTGATGATTTATTAATAAATAAAGATACTGATCCAATAGCTAAGGCTATGATCAAATTGTAATTTCATAAAAAGAAAAGCCCTTATACTAACGATGAAAAACAATTAGCGAAACTAATGTATTATCATTCTGCAGCGTACTATATTCGTTTAAGAAAAGCAGGATTAAATTTGCCTGCTGAATCAACGGTTCGGGGATGGGTTGCTGAACATGACGTTACTCCGGGAATAAATGAAGTAATTTTCAAACGCATTGAAAAAAATATTAATAACACAGCCACACAAAAAAAAAAAAATTTCTGACCTGAAGAGGAGACCTTCATATCCTATAGTATTTTGACCCGCTGAATCCGAATCCGGCTTCTGTTTGACCCCATCACGTCAGGGTCAAGGTCATTTAAAGGTCAAATTGACAAAAAACCGCCCAAGCGGAAAAAATTCTCTATCTATATGTTTTCGGGGTCGCTGAATTCGAATCCGATGTTTGTTTGACCCCATCATGTCAGGGTCAAGGTCATTTCAAGGTCAAATTGACAAAAAAGCAAAGAAAAAAAAAAAAAAAAAGAAACAGGTAAGATACCTATTACGATGCAGGGATTGGAAACCGACTGTGGGTCCGCTTTCTCACCCTGAACAGTACATTGTCTGTATCCGCTCCCAGGGTACCTCCACGCGGTGACGGCGGGCAACGGAATTGTTTGTTTCCTTTTTTTTCTTCCGGCAGATTCCCTGGGTGAAGGCATTCATGCCGTCATGGCGGGTACAGACAATGTATTCTTTACTATGCAGCAGGGTTTCGGATGCCCAGTAGCATCGGCGGCTGGTCAGGGCGAGAAAGCGGGCCCGCAGTCGGTTTCCAATCCCTGCATCGTAATAGGTATCTTACCTGTTTCTTTGTTTTTTTTTTTTTCTTTGCTTTTTTGTCAATTTGATCTTGAAATGACCTTGACCCTGACATGATGGGGTCAAACAAACATCAAATTTGAATTCAGCGACCCCGAAAACATATAGATAGAGAATTTTTTTCCGCTTGGGCGGTTTTTTGTCAATTTGACCTTTAAATGACCTTGACCCTGACGTGATGGTGTCAAACAGAAGCCGGATTCGGATTCATCGGGTCAAAATACTATAGGATATGAAGGTCTCCTCTTCAGGTCAGAAAATTTTTTTTTTTGTGTGGCTGTGTAATTTGCCTGCAGATGAACGAATATGCGCTCTAAAGTTTGATGAAATGTTAATAAAAGCATATGAAGAATATTCTAAAAATTACGACTATATAGAAGGATTTACTGATTTAGGGATTCAAGCGAGAGGTAGAGAAGTAACAAAACATGCCTTGCTGTTTTGCTTAGACAGTATACATGCCAAAAATCCATGGTGCCAAATGCTAGCATTTGGTTTTAATGAAAATGGTGCATCTGCAGACGAACTTTTTGATTTTCTTCATATGCTGTTAATTAAATTAAAATCTATCGTAACGGATGCTCGATTACTTGTTTGTGACCAAGGGAGCAACTATCAAAAGTTGTTTAAAATATTAGATGTTTCTGTACAGCGTCCTTATTTTTATGTAAATAATGTTGAATATTTGGCAATTTTGTCGACAATAACCCAATAACCCAATTACATGTGATCTGAGATAATTTCTTATTATACAGGGCTAGGTACGTAATATACTCTTTATTATCGGAAACTAGCAAGTAAGAGAGAAAAAGCATGGTTTTGAAATTGGCTACATCGGTCACACTAGGATAAATAGGAGTCGCAGCCAAAATTAAGGTATAATATTTCAGGAATGGGAGAGTGTTAGGTCCTGAAACTCTACATAGTTCATCGTTGAGGTATTAAGAGTCACCACAACCAATTTGAGGTAAATGCCTCGACCGGATCTGATGACCTCTCCTTGTTAGTGTAAATATAATATATTTTGATACACATATTGTTAGATTAAATGCACCACAGTAGATGTTGGGTATAGGACGAGCAAATAACAAGTGACAAGGTTGTTTTGAATAAAGATGAATGTTTATAAAATGAAATAAGTACAATAGCAGAGATAAATTTAAGCGCAGTGAACAGAAGGTTAACAACTTGCCTGGTCAAGCCCAGAGGTCAGTCTGCCGTCGCTTTTCCCATTTTCGGGCCCTTACCTCGGTCCGCTCTCCCCACCCACGCGCTTTTCGCCGTTTTCACCCCGGGCGTGTCCTGAGGGGCCTCAACGCAAATCGCACGCCGATCTCGTCGTCCATCTCATCATTGGGCTCCACCTTCAGCCCTTTTTTTATCTTTCTTTTGCTCTTTCTCTCTCTCTCTCTCTCTCTCTCTCCCTCACTCTATTCGTTTCGTGGGTCGCCGAGCGGCCTCCGAGTACCCCTGCGGTACCTCCGATCCGTAGACCACATACTCATGGAATCAAGTTTCAGCGGGTCAGAGCAGCCTCGAGGATAAATCCCCGATCGATTAATCCCCGAACTGAAGCGTCCAACTTTGTCTCTGTATTGTAGCAGCCATACCGTCAGACGAGCGAAGTTCAAGAAGAGGGAGTTCGAACCTTCAAACTGTTTTGCTCTGCATGATCGCCCATGGACCTCTGCTTACAGTATATGGATACGCGCGACAGTTGGCCGACCTTCGTGCTAAGACTTACAATACTCATACATTACAAATTTTGGTTGTGTCGCTACATTATACAGGGTGTTCGAAATGTTCCGGACCCCCCACTTATAACATAAAGTAAGCATTTTGGAAAAAAATGTTAAATACAAAAGTTGTTAAGTTTTGAAGGTTGAACTAAATGATGACCTTGGATTTGTTATTGGTTATCATTTTCAAGGTCATTTAAAGGTCATCTTCAGTTTTTTAAATAGGGACCCCTATTTTTTATTTCAGATTCTGAAAGAGCACAAAATTTTACATCTGGATATGTATCCACGTTATGGCTCAAAATGACCTACAGAGGTCATTTAGTGGTTAAATGATTATTTAGTAGCAGAAAGCCAAGAAATCCCGATTATTAAGAACTTTGGGTGTATTTGACGAAAAGAAAAAAAAATTTCGTACTTTAATACTAAAGTACATAATTTGATTTTCTAGGACGAACTTTATGGTCACTTTAAAATTGGCCTTCATTTTTAAGGTCATTTGAAAGTTATCTTCAGCTTATTAAAAAGGGACTCATTTTGTATTCCGGATTCTGGAGGAGCATTAAATTTTAGGTCTGGAGATATGTACAATATCCACGTCATGGCTCGAAATGATCTACATAGGACACTTGGGGGTTATTAATTTCAAAAGCAAAATAATCTAACCGTTTTACATGAACAGTTTTTATTGCAATAATTTTTTGCAAGGGTTACGAGTTTCTACGCATGATTCATAGCATTTTCAGGATCGTTACTTGTACCTTAGAAGATTTTGCTCACTATTCTTTTTAGGAATCAGTTCATTTATAATTGTTAATTAACAATTGTTTACTCCTATTTACTTTTCTGTTTTCAAGAGTTAAGTGAAGTTCTCTTACTTCGAAATTCAGATAATTGTATTAATTTTCAATAATTGTACTTTTAATCGTAGTGAAAAATGGCACATCTTACTGAACGAGAAAGAATATCTTTGTTGATGATGCGAGGGTGGGGTGATCAAGAGAGAGGTTACAAACAGGTACAGCGTTTATTCAATGAAACATTCAGAGTTGAAGAAAACAACCCTATTTCAAAAAGTACCGTAATTCGTACAATTAGACGTTTTGAAGAGACAGGTGGTATTAAAGATCGTCCTAAATCAGGTAGATCCAAATCATCGTCTAATGATGAAAAGAGCTTAGACGTATTACAATCATTTATTGAGGACCCCCATTGCAGCATCAGACGTTGTGCACAACAGCATGAAATGGGAGCTGCATCTGTGCACAAAATCTTGAAACTCAACAAATGGCATCCTTTCAAATTAAAGTTGGTACAGGAATTATCTGAAGATGATTTTGATAGAAGGGTAGAGTTTTGTGATGTAATGATGCAAATGATATCTGATGATCCTTTGCTCCTCAATAACATTGTTTTCTCTGATGAAGCTACGTTTGAGTTAAGCGGAACAGTGAACAGACATAATTGTCGATACTGGAGTAACATCAATCCACATTGGATGAGAGCGGACCACACGCAACATCCTGAAAAAGTAAATGTTTGGGCTGGCATATTTAATGGAAGAGTACTTGGCCCTTTCTTTATTGAAGGTAATTTAAATGCTGCAATGTATGAAAACATGCTTCGAGACCAAATTATACCTGCTATACGGAATTTAACGGGTGGAAATCTGGACGAAATTTACTTCCAGCAGGATGGTGCTCCTGCACACTACGGTATTCATGTTCGCCGATATTTAGATGCAACATTTCATGATAGATGGATTGGGCGGACCTAACACCTCTTGATTACTTCCTTTGGGGATACTTGAAGGATAAAGTTTATGTTATAAAACCACGTGACTTTGATGAATTACGCCAAAGAATCACTGATGAAATAGACTTGATACCTCAGCAAATCTTGCGAAATGTTGTTGCAGCCTTTTACAATCGGTTAGCACATTGCCAAACTGTTAATGGGCAACAATTTGAACAGTTGTCCACTGTCTTGATTTAGTTAGCTGGGCCGCCGATAGTCCTGCCTTAGCTGACTGGGCCGCTAGTGTTCTTGTCTTAGTAGACTGGGCCGCCGATGGTCTTGCCTTAGTTGGCTGGTACACCCATGATGTTACCTTAATTAGTTGTACCTCCCGTGCCTGAGCAATAAGGCTCATTTTGATTAGACATTTTTTTATTTATCATTTTCTCCCCCGCGGTATGTAGTTGTTGGGCCTAAGGCTTATTTTGATTAGACATTTTTTTATTTATCGTTTTCCCCCCCCCCGAGGTATGTAGTTGTTTAGCCTAAGGCTTATTTTGATTAGACATTTTTTTATTTATCATTTTCTCCCCCGAGGTATGTAGTTGTTGGGCCTAAGGCTTATTTTGATTAGACATTTTTTTATTTATCATTTTCCCCCCCGAGGTATGTAGTTGTTGGGCCTAAGGCTTATTTTGATTAGACATTTTTTTATTTATCATGTTCTCGCCCGAGTTATGTGGTTGTCTGGCCTAAGGCTTATTTTACGCCAGCGTCAATTACACCTTCTACAATCCTAATGCAGAATTTAGCGCTGGTGCAAAATGGAGAATTACAACTAGGAGGCTTAATTTGGAAAACTAAAGTTAACCTTCAAATGACCATGAAAATCAAGGGCAATGGCAATTTAACGCCACCATAAAGTTTGTCTTGCAAATTTAAATTACTTTAGTATTGGTCAGATACGCTCAAAGTTCTTAATAATCGGGATTTCTTGGCTTTCTGCTACTAAATAATCATTTAACCACTAAATGACCTCTGTAGGTCATTTTGAGCCATAACGTGGGTACATATCCAGATGTAAAATTTTGTGCTCTTTCAGAATCTGAAATAAAAAATAGGGGTCCCTATTTAAAAAACTGAAGATGACCTTTAAATGACCTTGAAAATGATAACCAATAACAAATCCAAGGTCATCATTTAGTTCAACCTTCAAAACTTAACAACTTTTGTATTTAACATTTTTTTCCAAAATGCTTACTTTATGTTATAAGTGGGGGGTCCGGAACATTTCGAACACCCTGTATACAGGGTGTCAAAAAAGTAACGAAACACTTAAAAATTCCTCCTAATAAAGATGTTTTTGAAAAAATGAAGATCATCCTAGTAGTAACTTTCAACGAGGAATCCAATGGTGACCTTGGAGTTAACCTTGAACTTGACCTTGAAGGTAATTTGAAGGTCAACTTTTTTTCCTTAAATGGAAACCACTATTTTTGACAACGGCAATCGACAGCGGGAAATTTTACGTCTAAATATGTTTTGAGGTCATAAGTAAAGTACGACCTTGAGATCATCTGAAGGTCATTAAGGTTGAGCCAGGTAAAAAGCGGCTCTTTCCTGCACTTCTTTGGGGCAGTTGTTTACGAATGAAGTTAACTAATTCTTGGAGTAACTGTTTCATGAGGAGTCCAGTGGTGACCTTCGATTTGACCTTTAAGATCATTTTATGTTCAACTTTTTTTACATTTAACGTTACCCAGAAACAACGACGTGGACGTAGTAAAATCTGTTCCCTTCGGGGTGCTTGATTTACGCGAGTCCCCTTGCCACTTGCGATCGGGGTGCTTGATTTACGTGAATCCCCTTGCCTCTCACTTTAATTAGCACATTTCACTTCAAGTGCTCGAATTGTTCGCCATTTACTTCTTGACAGTAGGCCAATCGATGGTAGAAAGCATTAACAGCATTTTTTATCACTGCAGTGGGAATGAGTGCGGATTTATCGATGATTCTTTGCCGTAATTGATCTAGATTTTGCGGTTTGGTTTTGTATACCCGATCCTTCAGATAACCCCAATAAAAATACTCTAAAGGCGTTAAATCTGGTGATCTGGCTGGCCATTCAATCGTGCCCCTCCGTCCTATCCACCGATTATCAAATACTTCGTCTAAATAAATGGGAACGTTTCGTCCATAATGAGACGCTGCACCATCTTGCTGAAACCATGTGTCTTCAAAATTAATACCGACTATGTCTCTGATTGCAGGAACTATTTGATCTCGAAGCATAACTTCGTACTTTTGAGCATTTAAGTTAACATCAATAAAAAATGGTCCTATAATTCTATTGTTGAGTATTCCAGCCCAAACATTTAATTTTTGCGGATACTCCGATTTATCTTCTCGCATCCAGTGAGGATTTTCCTGTGTGCAATATCTACAATTATGTCTATTTAAAGATCTATCCAGTCGAAAAGTTGCTTCATCCGAGAAAGCTATGTTTGATGGAAAGTTTGCATTTTCAACTATGCGTGCCATCATGTCTTCACAAAACTCAACGCGACGATCGAAATCATCTTCATTCAACTTGTGAACCAGATGTACTTGAATGGATGGAATTTGGCTGTTTTTAGAATATTATGTACAGACGACTTACTTATGTTATGCTCCTGAGAAAGTCTGCCTATGGAATTATGAGGATTTTCAATAAATAATAACAAAACATTTTGCGAGTACTCTTCATTTCTTGCTGATCTTGGTCTGCCTGACTTACGTAGATTTCTCACAGTGCCAAAATTATTGAACTTTGTAACTGTATTCCGAACGGTCGAAAGAGCGATTGGAGTTCTATTAACTCTAAACGTTTCATTGAATGCATCCTTTACTGCCCTTAAAGTTCTTTCCTCTTGACCCCAACCTCTCATCATGAGAATCGTAATTCTCTCTCGTTCAGTCAGGCGTTCCATTTTGAGATTCTGTTGTTGAGAATTCCAAACATTTAATTTTTCTGGATATTGTGATTTGCCTTCTCTAGTCCAATGAGGATTATTATCTCACCAATATCTGCAGTTAAACCTATTTAAGGTTCCATCAAGTTGAAAAGTCGCCTCATCTGCGAATGCTATATTGTATGAAAATTCAGGACTTTCACTTATGCGTTCCATCATGTCTTCACAAAATTCAACACGACGATCGAAATCATCTACATTCAACTTATAAACCACATTAACTTTAAATGGATGGAATTTGGCTCTTTTTAATATGTTATGTACTCACGATTTGCTAACGTCATATTCTTGACTAACCCTACGAATAGAATTATGTGGATCCTCAATGATTGATAACATAACGTTTAATGAAGTCTCTTCATTTGATGGTGAATTTGGTCTGACTGGTCTACGTAGATCATTGATACAATCGTGATCATTAAACCTTGTAATGGTTCTTAACACCGTTGAAAATAATATTTGAGTCCTAGCAACTCTAAAAGTTGCATTGAAAAGATTCATTACTCACCTAACCTGTTGCTCCAGTATGTATACTCGATTTCTGAGAGGCAAGGGAACTCACGCTAATCAAGCACCCCAAAGGAAACAGATGTTACCACTTCCACGTCGTTGTAACTGGGTAATGCTAAAACTAAATAAGAAAATCAAAGTAAAATGTTCTTGAAGGGCATCACAATTTTCTTGCAGAGCGTCACCGTTGCATGCACCTTAATAAAGGTAAGAGCTTCTGTGGTACTAAAATTGAGAATTTCCTATGCCAAGAGGTTTCCAGACCTTGTTTGATGTTAAATGACCTTGTGTGACCATCAAGGTCATCTTTGACGTAAAATATTCTGCTCTTTCAATCTCCGTTGTCAAAAATAGGGGTTCCTATATAAAAAACAAAGTTGACCTTGAAATAACCTTGAAAGTCAAACCCAAGGTCAAATCCAAGGTCACTATTTAATTCCTTGACAAAAGTTACCTCTAGATTGACCTTGACCTTGCCAAAATCAGTTTACCTGGAAGATTATTAAGGCGTTCCGGAACTTTTTGGACATCCTGTATTTTTAACAAAGGTTATCTAACGGAAATCAGAATTTTCATATTTATTTTACTCTAGTTCTTGAAATATTATTTTATCTTTTAATATTTCTACTAGCAGTGTTTCCTCCCTCGCTAACGCTCGGTCGGTTGATTTGATATTTTTGATTGGATATTTTAAAAAAACGATTAGAAACTTATAATATCAGATAATTTTAATAGTTATTTACTTTAAAGTCATATAAAATGATTAGAAACTTTTAATTGCATGTACAAAGTATTTTATAGACTATAAATGCAGCAAAAATAGAGTAAAAGTTAGCAAAACTCATATTGAGAATGTTATTGATTGATTAGATTGTAAGATGTAATAAGAATTTTGTCAAGGTTTTAATTTATTTTGAAGAAACTTATCATTTACATGGACTTAATAAGCTATCTGTTACAAGTGCTCTTAAAAGTTCTTAAAATTAAAAAATCTTAAATTAAAAATTTAAATTTAAATAATGGTTTATGCAATGGTACGAGACTAATAATAGAACAATTAAAAGAATATACAATTTTAGCAAAAATTATAACTGGTAATAAAAGTGGATCACACGTAATAATACCGCGAATAAATTTGTCACCATCTCCTGAAGAAATTCCATTTCGCATGACCAGAAGACAGTTTCCGATAAGACTTGCACATGCCATGACTATTAATAAATCGCAAGGACAATCTTTTAAAAAAGTAGGAATATATTTACCAACACCAGTATTTAGTCATGGCCAACTGTACGTAGCTCTATCAAGAGTAATGAGCAAAAATAATTTAAAAGTTTGTATACCTGTAAAAACAGTAAAAAATATTAAACAAACAGATGAAGGCATTGACATTTATACAAAAAATATTGTACATACAGAAATACTATAAAAATGAGCCAATAAAATTTTGCAATGATAGAATTGAAAAAACAAATACTAAATAATATTTTAAACATTTAAACATAGCAGCAACGGACTGTATAATCTGTAGCGCTTAAAATATAAAAAATATAACAATAAAAATATAAAAGTAAACAGTATGATACGATACCAAAAAAATATAATTACTTCATATGACTTGTGTTCTGAAGCTTGTAATGCGTGAACATGATTGGTTAGAAATTTTAGGAATTTTTAATTTAATTTTAATTAATATGAATTTTTTGTTAAATTATTGGGCAATTGATTCCGCGTTAATATTAAAACATTTAAAACATACAGCAGCAACGGATTTTAGAATCTGTAGTGCTTAAAATAGAAAAAAATCTTATACGAAAAAATTAAAAAAAAAAATTATTTTATATGACCTGTGTTCTCAAGCCTGCAATAAGTAAACGTAAATTAATGAAAGAATTGTGATTTAATATGAGAAATTTAAGATTGAAACTTAGTCGCGAGCGCATCACGCACTTGTTTCATAGTTAATGTTAAAACATTTAAAACGTAGCAGCAACGGGTTTTACAATCTGTAGTGCTTAAATTGGAAAAAAAAAGTAGAACAATAAAATAGTCTATAATGAGTGTAATACAAAAAACATTAGTGCGATTTGCTGCAAAGCATAGAATTGCTTTTAATGTAGGTAAACATATTTAAACATATAGCAGCAACGGATTTTATAATCTGTAGCGCTTAAAATAGAAAAAAATATGATATAATAGCAAAAAAATTTAATTATTTTATACATAACTTGTATTCTCAAGTCTGCAATGCGTAAACGTAAATTAATGAGAAAATTGTGATTTATATGAGAAATTTAAAATAGAAATTTTAATATAGGTAAACATATTTAAACATATAGCAGCAACGGATTTTATAATCTGTAGCGCTTAAAATAGAAAAAAATATGATATAATAGCAAAAAAATTTAATTATTTTATACATAACTTGTATTCTCAAGTCTGCAATACGTAAACGTAAATTAATGAGAGAATTGTGATGTATATGAGAAATTTAAAATATAAATTTTAATATAGGTAAACATATTTAAACATATAGCAGCAACGGGATTTTATAATCTGTAGCGCTTAAAATAGAAAAAAATATGATATAATAGCAAAAAAATTTAATTATTTTATACATAACTTGTATTCTCAAGTCTGCAATACGTAAACGTAAATTAATGAGAGAATTGTGATGTATATGAGAAATTTAAAATATAAATTTTAATATAGGTAAACATATTTAAACATATAGCAGCAACGGATTTTATAATCTGTAGCGCTTAAAATAGAAAAAAATATGATATAATAGCAAAAAAATTTAATTATTTTATACATAACTTGTATTCTCAAGTCTGCAATACGTAAACGTAAATTAATGAGAGAATTGTGATTTATATGAGAAATTTAAAATAGAAATTTTAATATAGGTAAACATATTTAAACATATAGCAGCAACGGATTTTATAATCTGTAGCGCTTAAAATAGAAAAAATATAATATAATAGCAAAAAAATTTAATTATTTTATACATAACTTGTATTCTCAAGTCTGCAATACGTAAACGTAAATTAATGAGAGAATTGTGATGTATATGAGAAATTTAAAATATAAATTTTAATATAGGTAAACATATTTAAACATATAGCAGCAACGGATTTTATAATCTGTAGCGCTTAAAATAGAAAAAAATATGATATAATAGCAAAAAAATTTAATTATTTTATACATAACTTGTATTCTCAAGTCTGCAATACGTAAACGTAAATTAATGAGAGAATTGTGATGTATATGAGAAATTTAAAATAGAAATTTTAATATAGGTAAACATATTTAAACATATAGCAGCAACGGATTTTATAATCTGTAGCGCTTAAAATAGAAAAAAATATGATATAATAGCAAAAAAATTTAATTATTTTATACATAACTTGTATTCTCAAGTCTGCAATACGTAAACGTAAATTAATGAGAGAATTGTGATTTATATGAGAAATTTAAAATAGAAATTTTAATATAGGTAAACATATTTAAACATATAGCAGCAACGGATTTTATAATCTGTAGCGCTTAAAATAGAAAAAAATATGATATAATAGCAAAAAAATTTAATTATTTTATACATAACTTGTATTCTCAAGTCTGCAATACGTAAACGTAAATTAATGAGAGAATTGTGATTTATATGAGAAATTTAAAATAGAAATTTTAATATAGGTAAACATATTTAAACATATAGCAGCAACGGATTTTATAATCTGTAGCGCTTAAAATAGAAAAAAATATGATATAATAGCAAAAAAATTTAATTATTTTATACATAACTTGTATTCTCAAGTCTGCAATACGTAAACGTAAATTAATGAGAGAATTGTGATGTATATGAGAAATTTAAAATAGAAATTTTAATATAGGTAAACATATTTAAACATATAGCAGCAACGGATTTTATAATCTGTAGCGCTTAAAATAGAAAAAAATATGATATAATAGCAAAAAAATTTAATTATTTTATACATAACTTGTATTCTCAAGTCTGCAATACGTAAACGTAAATTAATGAGAGAATTGTGATTTATATGAGAAATTTAAAATAGAAATTTTAATATAGGTAAACATATTTAAACATATAGCAGCAACGGATTTTATAATCTGTAGCGCTTAAAATAGAAAAAAATATGATATAATAGCAAAAAAATTTAATTATTTTATACATAACTTGTATTCTCAAGTCTGCAATACGTAAACGTAAATTAATGAGAGAATTGTGATTTATATGAGAAATTTAAAATAGAAATTTTAATATAGGTAAACATATTTAAACATATAGCAGCAACGGATTTTATAATCTGTAGCGCTTAAAATAGAAAAAAATATGATATAATAGCAAAAAAATTTAATTATTTTATACATAACTTGTATTCTCAAGTCTGCAATACGTAAACGTAAATTAATGAGAGAATTGTGATTTATATGAGAAATTTAAAATAGAAATTTTAATATAGGTAAACATATTTAAACATATAGCAGCAACGGATTTTATAATCTGTAGCGCTTAAAATAGAAAAAAATATGATATAATAGCAAAAAAATTTAATTATTTTATACATAACTTGTATTCTCAAGTCTGCAATACGTAAACGTAAATTAATGAGAGAATTGTGATTTATATGAGAAATTTAAAATAGAAATTTTAATATAGGTAAACATATTTAAACATATAGCAGCAACGGATTTTATAATCTGTAGCGCTTAAAATAGAAAAAAATATGATATAATAGCAAAAAAATTTAATTATTTTATACATAACTTGTATTCTCAAGTCTGCAATACGTAAACGTAAATTAATGAGAGAATTGTGATGTATATGAGAAATTTAAAATATAAATTTTAATATAGGTAAACATATTTAAACATATAGCAGCAACGGATTTTATAATCTGTAGCGCTTAAAATAGAAAAAAATATGATATAATAGCAAAAAAATTTAATTATTTTATACATAACTTGTATTCTCAAGTCTGCAATACGTAAACGTAAATTAATGAGAGAATTGTGATTTATATGAGAAATTTAAAATAGAAATTTTAATATAGGTAAACATATTTAAACATATAGCAGCAACGGATTTTATAATCTGTAGCGCTTAAAATAGAAAAAAATATGATATAATAGCAAAAAAATTTAATTATTTTATACATAACTTGTATTCTCAAGTCTGCAATACGTAAACGTAAATTAATGAGAGAATTGTGATTTATATGAGAAATTTAAAATAGAAATTTTAATATAGGTAAACATATTTAAACATATAGCAGCAACGGATTTTATAATCTGTAGCGCTTAAAATAGAAAAAAATATGATATAATAGCAAAAAAATTTAATTATTTTATACATAACTGTATTCTCAAGTCTGCAATCGTAAAAACGTAAATTAATGAAGAGATTGTGTTCTTTATATGAGAAATTATAAAAAATAGAAATTTTAATAAGGTTAGAACATATGTAACAATAGCAGCAACGGGAGTTTAATAATCTGTAGCGCTTAAAATAGAAAAAAACTCATGAATAATAGCAAAAAAATTTA
>JACCID010000355.1:0-98877 GCA_018906775.1 Sycophila sp. Sp_5
AAGATGAGGAGGGCTGGTAGAGTGATAGGGAGAGTGTCTGTTCTATCGTAGAACGTATTTAGAAAGTGCTAGACGCGAAAAATCACTGGAAAAATGGGTTTTCCAATTCTAATGCTTTATAGGTTAGCCACTTGTAATAAAACCAATTGCACCATCATATTCTAAGCGAAAAAATACATAAAAATATGTATAATTTGATCATTACTATTATCATTTAATAGATTATGTGTAATCGTCAATAAAAATCAATCTTTGTATACCAGAATAAATTTTTGTTTCAACGCTAAGCGTGATTTTATTGCTGAATCTGATTTGTCATTATAGTTCCGCCAAATAATTCGGAAATTATTTGACAACCACGTTCAGAAACTAAGCGTAGGAATATAATTAGTAATATTCTGTTATAAATAATTTGAATAAATAGCACAGGATTAAAAAATAAATATTTATTTGATCTACCAGTACATATTCAGATGTTAAAATTATCAACTTAATCCTCGTCGCTATCTTCATTTACTAACAGGCACGGATTTCTTTGAAGTCAAAATCGAGTGGTGAGATTTTCTGCTGGCTCTAATTGTTCTCGATAAATATCTTGCGTATGACAAGTAATAAATAATTTGCAGCAACATGCGAAACAAGAACCAACTGTTCTATTACCATTGGCACAGTTACAAACAATATTGTTTAATACCACTGATACCAATGGTTGAGGTTGATAATGGACATAACACTTATACATCTTGGCATTACAGTGACGTGATTTTACTTCGAATTTGATATATGTGGATCTACTTTAACACACTGAAGATCTAATGTGTTTTTTTCTGTTATCATCTCAGCTAGATAAGATATTGCTTGCGCAAGTTGATAGGAACCCGTGAAAAATATTTTAAGATCATTAATAGTCATTTCTGGGAAATCATCTAGATCATCAGAAGATATATTATGGAACGGTACAGTTTTTCGGTTCCAATTTTGTTCTGCTACGAAACTAGCAAAAGTATTCTTCAATCCTTTTCTAAGATGCATTCTTTCAATAATTGGTTCCATTAACTCCGCATCTGAATTCAAACGTTTCCCAAAGCGATTCTGTAAAAAGCAAGCAATCTGACAATACAAATGAGCATTGTGTAGGAGAGAATTATGCATTGATTGTGTAGAAGTTTGCATTTCTGACCAATGATCCCATGAATCGCTTCAACTACCCATCTTATTTTGCTGACAGACATCTGTTCTTCGTTGAATTGATCTAAAAATCGATAATCGACGCGATCTGATAAAGCACCCAAGAATTTTCCTAATTCTGAAGTTTCTATTAATGATTCATGTGTCACTATTTCTATGGCAGCCAAATCATCTTCATAAAATCTATTTTTTATCAAATGTTTCTTGCAACACCTATTTCGTCTAGGAATGAAAATTTGTCTTTTCACAAAAACTTGCATGCGCGCATCAAAAGGTACATCCTTTAAATCTTCTAGTGATTTGCACATGAAACAGTATGCATGACTTGCGATTGTTCTTGAGAATGACATACTTACTGTTTCAACAGGTATAGTTTCAATCAACGAAAAAGTGGAATTATTACTCTCAGTTGATTGTGTGCTTGTAATACACTCGTCGTGTTGACTTTGACTAATTTGACTTTGCTCTGACGATTTCTGATTTGATTGAATTTCATCGATCGATAACTGTGATGCACTTTCCTCAAGACCAGTTGTGTCTTCATACAGATCTTGAGTGGAATCTGAAGGATGAGACCCAATTTCTTGATTTGTAGAAGAACTTTGAACATCAACAGATTCTTCATTGAAAAAAAACACTATCTTTTGATACCATACTTTTTTTCAATCTTAATTTACTTCTGCATTTTGAACAAATGAAATCGCCAATTTGCAGATAAATATTATAATTAGTGTGCATATCTTTACACTCTTCGCGAGTCAATATTTCTTTATGAGATCCAGGTATATGGCGTAAATACTTATCACATTGGAAGCATTTAGAATCATCAGTTTTCCTTTTTTTAACTGCAGATGAACCTTCACTTGTAGACTCCATTCCAATTGATTCCTGTTGAAATATTCGATTTATATTATTTATTATTTATTATTAGTTTAAGGTGGCTCCGGCGTGCTGTTCAGTTTCGAAAGAAGAAAAATTATTTAATTTAAAAGTTGATTTAATCGAAACGTTCTCTTATATTTAAGGTAGTGAACCTAACAAGTTGTTTGGTACCCAAACTAAGTGGACATCCAAACGGTATTCTAAATCGTTTCGAAAGAAGAAAAAATTATTTAATTTAAAAGTTATTTTTTTATGCTTACTCTTTTCTTTATTTGTTAGAAAAAGGCCTTCAGTAGAAATTCCTTGGATGAGAGAGAGAGAGAGAGCTGATGTGGTCCTGCTGATTCTTAGTCCGCTTGGATGAAGCCAACCCGTTAGGAATCGACTTCAAAGAGGCCTGCTGCTCGTCCCTTACCAAGGTTCTTCTTAAAGGTTTGAAGAAATGATCCGTACTGATTTGAAACGGAGAAAGCAGCCCCTTTTAAAGGACTGGAAGGGCTTCTCCCTCCAAGCGGACTAGTGGAAATCGGCGCGCGCATTCTGGGCCTCGATAGTGGGCGGTCATTGGTTGATCGTGTCGGCTGTTGCATTTGATTGGTTAAGCGCTGAAGCGGTTGGCGCTGCAGTCGGTGGTTTGGAGAGTGGGGGTGGTCGACCTTGCGTCTCTCTCTCTCTCTCTCCTTGGAGGATATCTCTTATCAAGGGCTTATTTACAAAATGTTAATTAAATAAACTATTAGCGGTGGTTATTAACAATTTTAAGTTTATGCGCTGCTTATATTTAAAATTTTAATGCAGTTTGCAAAAAAGAATGAAGTTGCTACTTGATTTTTGACTGGTTTACATATATTTTTGTTCTTAACTATTCTATTTGTTTATTTATTATTTGTTTAATTAAGAAAAAGAGATCGGTTTGAATTGTATTTACTAACTTATGGTAAAAATGATTTAGCTATCATGTTTTAATACTAATTAATTAATAATGAACTATAACAATATTCCTTAACTTATAATTAAATAATTATATTTTGGCTTCTTTAAATTAAAGATGTATAACATTAGTAAGTTAATATTAGTTGTTAATAATAGTTTAATAATCTGTGTTATTATTACTAAATATTATTACTAAGTTTTATGGCTGTCATAAAAGAGAAAGACGGCTGGGATACTCGACAGGCACGTACAAGCGTCTAGGGTTTTATGGTAGGGTTTTTATTATCTTGTTTGTCGTAGGAATGGAAAATTTTGGGGAAAACGGCACGTGTAGCGTGGTGACGCTTGTTTTGCTGCTTTAGTTTTAATGAGGACAGTTAGGGGAATTTTTCGGAAGGTAACTTGAAATTCAACAGGTAAGAAAAAGTAAAGTAGTAGAGGGTAAAGAGTGTAGGATTTGTCAGTGTTCTTCTTTACCGACAGGAGTTTTCCTAGGATTCATATGGGAGGCAAAAAATTTTAAAATTTTTAAGAAAAAGACGGCCATGCTCGTGGACGTCACATTCATAACAATTTTACAATTAATTTAAAAAAATATTTTTTTTAATTTATATTCCAATACAAGAGCTTATTGCATTTTATGACCGTTGAAAAAGCTGAAGAATATTAAAATTTTAATAGTAAAATCTATCAATACACTATACGAGTCAAAACATTACACTTGTGTCAAAACATTACATATGCTGATTATAAATTATATTTGGTTTTGCTACTAATAAAAAATCACAAAAGCAGTTATCACAAAATAAATTGACGATCAGAATCCTTGAATATTAGATAACTATTGTGCAACTAGAAAATAAAACTAGACTTGCCATTACAAGAGTAAGATATAAATAATTGTTTCTATTATAATATAACATAAAGTTACATCCAACTAAAATAATATATTCTACTATTTATTTATCAAATATAAAGTCAATCAATACTACGGTTTTTTATTAACTTAATATCTTTTACTGCAAACATTTTTTTGAATTCAAGGTCAATCAATATGTTTTTCGTGGTTCATTGTGGATCACACACGTGATTTATTGTATATTACCACAATAAACCACGAAAAATAATAAGCTCTTGCTTTCTGTGGTAATACCATTTGAAAATACTAATCGGAAATTGAATATTGTTTGTTAATATTGATTAAAATTATAAACAGCATTAATTCTTTCAGTTATAAATCATAAATAATCAGTTATTAATTAATCAGTAAGTTTTTTTGAATACAAAAACGCGTAAATATTTTTTATAAACTTCCAGAAAAAGTATTTCGCAACTGATTATTCATTCAGTTCAATTGGTTGACGACTTTTTGTTAACAAACAGATTAGCAGATTCAAACTAAGAACAGCTATAATCGGTTATACTTTATAGCATGGAAATAAATAAGATGTATTTTTTCGCTTAGAATATGATGGTGCAATTGGTTTTATTACAAGTGGCTAACCTATAAAGCATTAGAATTGGAAAACCCATTTTTCCAGTGATTTTTCGCGTCTAGCACTTTCTAAATACGTTCTACGATAGAACAGACAGCATCATCGTGTTTTACACAAAAAAATACATCGGAAACATGTATTATACTATTATCGACGGTAACATTATACAAGTAGAAATAGATGATTGAATTCCAACCTTCGATTTTCTAAGCGTTGCATATGGGTAAATACAGACACAGGTTCGAACGCTGATTTCTCCGGATATAATAGTGATAAAAACAAAAGTATGATAAATGTTTTCGATGTATTTTTTTGCGTAGAATACGATGGAAATATTAGTGTTTTCATAGAATCAGCCTAAAACGTGCTAGAAACACAAAACTGCTAAAAAAATGGATTTTTTGAATTTTTGAGCATGGCGCCAATGAAAATACGGTTCGGGTAAAATTTTTTTTTATTTTTCAAGAGAAAACAAAAATTTGAAAAAAAATTCCAGCCCTGCAGCCCCCTTCTGAAAAAAGATATTGTGATTTAAAAAATAAAAATCGATTTTTATATTAGAAGAACTATATATATGACCTTGAAAAAAAAATCACAAAAAAGTAGGCTCTATACAGAAAAAAATTCCACCAACCGCGTATCGCTAGCTTTTTCGTTGAGGAGAAAAAAAATAAAAACGATATCAACCGTTTTTTAGCTATATAACGGCGTAGGAGGGGTCTAGGTAGGTCCGGTTGGCGGCAAACTTTATCTTTATAGATGTAGAATAGACTTCCAAACCTCATTTTTCAATCCCGGTACAGGGGCATTTCGACTATCTTAACGGGGGGTACCCTTTGTCGCAGCTAGCTAGGATATGCATCTGGAAAAACCTGATGCAATCGAATCCAATTATCAGCTCCGTCGGTATCGTTGTGAGTGCAAGATGAGTGAATTGGACTTTATTTTGTTCCAAATCTTGCCGACGACTGTGCACGCTGCACCTGGATCGATTAAGGCGGTCGTGGTGACTCTATTTATCTTACAGGTGACCCAATAGCGGCTAAATTTGGATGCTGGATAGTTGGATGGTTTGCTGCTCCTTAAGCTGCTGCGCTCGCTAATAGTTGAGACCTTGATTGGTAAAGTCGGCGGTGCGGTCGGTGACACGCCGACTACGCTCCGTTTCCCGCCGAATTTGAAGTCGCTGGCTGAGGTTGGTTACTTGCCTGGCTTGCACTTTGTGCATTGCCTTGCAGTTCTTACTGCGGCTCGTTGTAATTTCCAGAGCTTTGTTGCTGCTGGTTATTACGCTGATCCGAGTAATTATTATTATACCCTCTGCCTCGGCCGTATCCGCGGCCTCTACCTCCCACGCTGATTGTTATTATTGCCATTAGATCCGTTGTTCTGCTGCTGGCTATTATTTCTGTTCTGATTGTTTTTTCCTCTATAGTTGCTTTTACCTTTGTTGCCATTATTGCTAGAATTTTGTTTATTACTGTTAGTCTGTATTGTACTTAATATTTTATCCAGTTTTTCTGATATAAGCTTTTCAACATCGGCGAAAGTCGGTACCGTGACTGCAGATACTTCTGCGGTTTTCTTGCCTGAGTCTTCATTTTTCTTTGATGTTTTTTCTTCATTTTTAATCGGTACTTTTTGGTTTCTTCCGATGTCGAATGCTCTGGCTATCGTCGTAGCTTTTTTCGTAAATTCATCTAGATCTAGCTCGGCATAGTCTGGTATCAGCGGATGAAATTCCGGTCGCATATTGAGGTAAATCCTGTGTACTATGCTTCTTTCATTTCCTTGCTTATCAAGAGATAATTTTCTAAATTGGAAAATCATATCGGCTATGTACTCCTGCATAGACTTATCCGGCTGTTGCTTTCTTTCCCGAATTTTATCTAGCAGAATATCAGCGTGCAGAGTCTGCTGATAATGTTTTCGCAGATCTGACTCAAATCTTTGCCAAATCAGCCACTCTTGCTTTTTTATCCTGTAAAGGTTGAGTGCTGCCTTTTGCATGGTGAGAGGTAGTGCTCTCAGCATTTCTTCTCCAGTAATTCCAGTTACTGACATGCATTCTTTAACGCGGATTAAAAATTCTTCAACGTCGTCCGCTGCTCCGCTGAATTTTAATTTCCACGTTGTGACGATCTTTCCAATGTCTCTTGTGTTTTCGCTGAATCTGTGGAATCTGTAAGGGTCTTCTCTTAGCCTGCTTATCGGCGGCTGCTCACTGGATACCCTGGTACACGTCGGCTCTGATTGCTCCGATTGTTGCACATCTGATTCTTCGATTGCACATCTAGCCAGTATTTCTATTGGTATCGCGTATTTTTTATTCTGAATTACCGCTGTTATTGTCTTCTCTGGCGTTTCGCAAAAGTGTGCTCCTTCTGTGGAATCCATCTGCGATTGCTGCGACAATCGATCTGTGCTTCTTGATGTTCTTACTTTTCTCTTGGAAACGGTGACATTTGATACGTCTATTTTTTGCTCCGTCTCTGCGTCTGAGTCTAATTTATTCAATATTTTTTTTATGAATTTCTGAAGTTTCGCTTGTCTTCGAGATTTGTCCGCCTCTGTGTGGCTCGACTTCTGATCGTCATCATCTTTACGTAACTCCTCTAAAATTGCTCTTTGCAGGCGGTCAGCTTTCTCCGTTAGTGATCCTGTATCTAGAAGTTCTAATGACTTTAGCGATGTCGTAAAAAAATCTTTGTTTCCAGGTGAAACCAATTGTTCTATCCAGTAGAGTACCTTTGCAGTCATTTTGAATACCTAAATACTCCTCCTGTTTTTAGTAAAAAATAATCTGATGAAATTATCTGATTATATTATCTGATGCTATCTTCTTTTTATAAATTTGATTTATATTTAATTTTGATTTAAACGAAAATGCATACAAGAGAGATTCTGATAAATTAATAATAAATATTATTTTTAAAATCCTCTATTATATTAAGTAGCTTAATTCCAGGGTTTTTTTTTCCGACCACTTTTCACGTCTTTGACCGACGATACTTGTAGATGATGTAACTTGGTCCAGGAATATTTTTTCCGCTTCGATTTTTTTCTCAATGACCAAGTGCGGGGTGGGCTGCCCTGTAGACGATGTCCCGTCGTCCTGCGGGTGTTCCTGGACACCTGGATATCGTCTACAGGAACAGCGGCCGATTTTTTTCTCAATGATCAAGTGCAGAGTGGGGTGCTTTGTAGACGACGTCCCGTCGTCCTGAGGTTGTTCCTGGACACCTGGACATCGTCTACAGGAACAGCGCCCGATTTTTTTCTCAATGACCAAGTGCGGGGTGGGTTGCCCTGTAGACGACGTCCCGTCGTCCTGAGGGTGTTCCTGGACACGTGCACATCGTCTACAGGAACAGCGGCCGATTTTTTTCTCAATGACCAAGTGCGGGGTTGGCTGCCCTGTAGACGATGTCCCGTCGTCCTGCGGGTATTCCTGGACACCTGGACATCGTCTACAGGAACAGCGGCCGATTTTTTTCTCAATGACCAAGTGCGGGGTTGGCTGCCTTGTAGACGATGTCCCGTCGTCCTGCGGGTGTTCCTTACAGGAACAGCGGCCGATTTTTTTCTTAATGATCAAGTGCGGAGTGGGGTGCTTTGTAGACGACGTCCCGTCGTCCTGAGGGTGTTCCTGGACACGTGCACATCGTCTACAGGAACAGCGGCCGATTTTTTTCTCAATGACCAAGTGCGGGGTTGGCTGCCCTGTAGACGATGTCCCGTCGTCCTGCGGGTGTTCCTGGACACCTGGACATCGTCTACAGGAACAGCGGCCGATTTTTTTCTCAATGACCAAGTGCGGGGTTGGCTGCCTTGTAGACGATGTCCCGTCGTCCTGCGGTGTTCCTTACAGGAACAGCGCCCGATTTTTTTCTCAATGACCAAGTGCGGGGTGGGTTGCCCTGTAGACGACGTCCCGTCGTCCTGAGGGTGTTCCTGGACACCTGCACATCGTCTACAGGAACAGCGCCCGATTTTTTTCTCAATGACCAAATGCGGGGTTGGCTGCCTTGTAGACGATGTCCCGTCGTCCTGCGGGTGTTCCTTACAGGAACAGCGGCCGATTTTTTTCTTAATGATCAAGTGCGGAGTGGGGTGCTTTGTAGACGACGTCCCGTCGTCCTGAGGGTGTTCCTGGACACCTGGACATCGTCTACAGGAACAGCGCTCGATTTTTTTCTCAATGACCAAGTGCGGGGTGGGTTGCCCTGTAGACACCGTCCCGTCGCCCTGAGGGTGTTCCTGGACACCTGGACATCGTCTACAGGAACAGCAACCGATTTTTTCTCAATGATCAAGTGCGGGTTGGCTGCCCTGTAGACGATGTCCCGTCGTCCTGCGGGTGTTCCTGGACACCTGGACATCGTCTACAGGAACAGCGGCCGATTTTTTTCTCAATGACCAAGTGCGGGGTTGGCTGCCTTGTAGACGATGTCCCGTCGTCCTGCGGGTGTTCCTTACAGTAACAGCGGCCGATTTTTTTCTTAATGATCAAGTGCGGAGTGGGGTGCTTTGTAGACGACGTCCCGTCGTCCTGAGGGTGTTCCTGGACACCTGGACATCGTCTACAGGAACAGCGCCCGATTTTTTTCTCAATGACCAAGTGCGGGGTGGGTTGCCCTGTAGACGACGTCCCGTCGTCCTGAGGGTGTTCCTGGACACGTGCACATCGTCTACAGGAACAGCGGCCGATTTTTTTCTCAATGACCAAGTGCGGGGTTGGCTGCCCTGTAGACGATGTCCCGTCGTCCTGCGGGTGTTCCTGGACACCTGGACATCGTCTACAGGAACAGCGGCCGATTTTTTTCTCAATGACCAAGTGCGGGGTTGGCTGCCTTGTAGACGATGTCCCGTCGTCCTGCGGGTGTTCCTTACAGGAACAGCGGCCGATTTTTTTCTTAATGATCAAGTGCGGAGTGGGGTGCTTTGTAGACGACGTCCCGTCGTCCTGAGGGTGTTCCTGGACACCTGGACATCGTCTACAGGAACAGCGGCCGATTTTTTTCTCAATGACCAAGTGCGGGGTGGGTTGCCCTGTAGACGACGTCCCGTCGTCCTGCGGGTGTTCCTGGACACCTGGACATCGTCTACAGGAACAGCGCCCGATTTTTTTCTCAATGACCATGTGCGGGGTGGGTTGCCCTGTAGACGACGTCCCGTCGTCCTGAGGGTGTTCCTGGACACCTGCACATCGTCTACAGGAACAGCGCCCGATTTTTTTCTCAATGACCAAATGCGGGGTTGGCTGCCTTGTAGACGACGTCCCGTCGTCCTGAGGGTGTTCCTGGACACCTGGACATCGTCTACAGGAACAGCGGCCGATTTTTTTCTCAATGACCAAGTGCGGGGTGAACACACGTGTTTAATTTTATGACTATAACGTTCCCTTTTATCATTCTGTTAACATAAGCATCCAAACACATTCCGAAAAGTATAATTGTCTTATTAGATATTAGGCCTAGTACACAATAAAAGAATTAGAGCAGCAGAATAACAAAAGACATAGTATAGCACCTTTGCCGGACACTCGCGGTAAGGAGTAGGAATATGTAAATAAGTGGGGCAGAATAAGGAATTAAGTAGATATACGGCGAAAATAAGAAAATAAGACATCTTATTCTCGTAACATATTATTTACGTATTTACGTAATTATCTGTTAATGTAACTAAAACTATTCCTTGTGTTGTATCTACTGTAAAGTCTAATTTATAAAAAAAATCATCTATTATTTATAATATTTTAGAAAATTTGTATTGAATTTATTTATATTAAATAAAATGTAATTCATTATAATCATTTAATTGATAAAATGTTATAAAAAATGAAAATTTTTTTCGCTTTAAACAATGAAATTTAAAAAATTAATTATTTTCAACATAAATTCAAAAATTATGAACATTATCTTTATTCAGTAGATATAACTAAATTATTGTTAAATAAAGAGTTATGAGATCAAACTAAAAGGAATTTATTTTTTTATTTGATACGAGAAATTAATACGAAACTTTTCTTGTAAAATCATTATCTAGAGGGTCTGCACTCTTCTCGTAAATAGCTGAATAACTTTCTATAATGTATTTCATATATTTGATATATTATTCTTATAATAATAAATTTTAAAATCGAAATTAATACAAATGATGTAATGTAATAATATTAAGAATAACATTCTTAAATATTATATTATTTAATTTAATTTACCTTTTAACTCCCCGTGATTACAATAAATTTACATCACGAGTCTTTTTTACTATACGCAACTTAAAAATTAAATTATTAGAATTTATAAAATGTAAAATAAGTTTTTATAATTCTTAAAAAAATTATAATAGTTTATAAAAAAAGAAATCTATTCAAAGCTTAGAACAATGATGAATTATTTTATACAGGAACCAAAAATTATTTACTGAGCGAGCGCTAGCGAGCGAGGTACGTCGCTAGATTAGATATTAGGCCTATTAGATATTAGGCCTAGTACACACTAAAAGAATTAGAGCAGCAGAATAACAAAAGACATAGTAGAGCACCTTTGCCGGACACTTGCGGTAAGGAGTAGGTATATGTAAATTCGTTGGGCAGAATAATATTTACGTATTTACGTAATTATCTGTTAATGTAACTAATACTATTCCTTGTGTTGTATCTACTGTGAAGTCTAATTTATAAAAAAATCATCTATTATTTATAATATTTTAAAAAATTTGTATTAACCCTTTAACGCCCAACTTGACCATTTTTCGACAATATTTTCAGTGGTGTGTAACACTCACTTAGAAAGGTTAAAGAAATTCTTGAGATACCATTACGGTATTAGATTTGTCGAAAAATTCAACAATAAAAATTATAAACAATTTTTTGCAAAAAAACGTGAATTTTTGAGAAAAAGAATTCGTTTAAACCCAAATTTTCGAATGGAAAGAGGGTTCGCTCGGACGTCTAATACGTATACATATATTTGGTCAATGGCATGTATACTTTATTGTAAAACTGTTGCAATACCGAAATTATCTAATTTCAGATAAATGTATACATATATTTGGTCAATGGCATGTATACTTTATTGTAAAACTGTTGCAATACCGAAATTATAAATGGCGGCCATCCAAACAACCCCTTTTCCAAACCAGCCACCAAACTTATCAAGAAAGGTTCGTGATTTTTTTTCTCGGGCAGGATCGACATAACGAAAAAAATGCATACAACAAAAAGTTGTTAGAATTTATCAGAGAAGACGTGTGAATTTTTTCAGACTTTTCGGAGCGACTTTTGGATTTTTGGATATGGCCAATTTTTGGAAAATCAAAAAATTGCTCCGAAAATTCTGAAAAAATTCACAAGTATTCTTTGATTAATTCTATGCATTTTTATGTTCTATAAACTTTTTTCGTTAAGTCGATCCTGATCGGGAAAAAAAATCACGAACCTTTCTTGATAAGTTTGGTGGAAAAGGGGTTGTTTGGATGGCCGCCATTTTTAATTTCGGTATTGCAACTATTTTACAATTAAGTATACATGCCGTTGACCAAATACATACGTATTAGACGTCCGAGCAACCCCCTTTCCATTCGAAAATTTGGGTTAAACGAATTATTTTCTCAAAAATTCACGATTTTTTGCAAAAAATTGTTTATAACTTTTTATTGTTGAATTTTTCGACAAATCTAATACCGGATTCTGAAATTACATAGAATTTTACGTTAAAAATGGTATCTCAAGAATTTCTTGAACCATTTTAAGTGAGTGTTACACACCACTGAAAATATTGTCGAAAAATGGTCATGTTGGGCGTTAAAGGGTTAAATTTATTTATATTAAATAAAATGTAATTCATTATAATCATTTAATTGATAAAATGTTATAAAAAATGAAAATTTTTTTCACTTTAAACAATTAAATTTAAAAAATTAATTATTTTCAACATAAATTCAAAAATTATTTTTCAAGCGAACATTATCTTTATTCAGTAGATATAACTAAAATTATTGTTAAATAAAGAGTTATGAGATCAAACTAAAAGGAATTTATTTTTTTATTTAATACGAGAAATTAATACGAAACGTTTCATGTAAAATCATTATCTAGAGGGTCGGCACTCTTCTCGTAAATAGCTGAATAACTTTCTATAATGTATTTCATATATTTGATATATTATTCTTATAATAATAAATTTTAAAATCGAAATTAATACAAATGATGTAATGTAATAATATTAAGAATAACATTCTTAAATATCCTCTATTATATTAAGTAGCTTAATTCCAGTGTTTTTTTTTTCCAACCACTTTTCACGTCTTTGACCGACGATACTTGTAGATGATGTAACTTGGTCCAGGAACATTTTTTCCGCTTCGATTTTTTCCTAATGACCAAGATCGTGGTTGGCTTCCCTGAAGACGACCTCCCGTCCTCCTGAGGGTGTTCCTGGACACCTGGAAATCGTCTTCAGGAACAGCGCCCGATTTTTTTCTCAATGCTCAAGATCGTTGTGGGCTGTTCCTTGGCACCTTTACATCGTCTACAGGAACAGCGCCCGATTTTTTTCTTAATGACCAAGATCGTGGTGGGCTTCCCTGAAGTCGACGTCCCGTCGTCCTGAGGGTATTCCTGGACACCTGGACATCGTCTGCAGAAGCAGCGCCCGATTTTTTTCTTAATGACCAAGATTTTCTTCTTAAGACCCAAGATCGTGGTGGGCTTCCCTGAAGACGATGTCTCATCGTCCTGACGGTGTTCCTGGGCACCTGGACATCGTCTGCAGGAGCAGCGCCCCTTTTTTTTTTCAATGACCAAGTGCGGGGTGGTCACACGTGTTTAATTTTATGTCTATAACGTTCCCTTTTATCATTCTGTTAACATAAGCATCCAGACACATACCAAAAAGTATAATTGTCTTATTAGATATTAGGCCTAGTACACACTAAAAGAATTAGAGCAGCAGAATAACAAAAAACATAGTATAGCACCTTTGCCGGACACTTGCGGTAGGGAGTAGGAATATGTAAATAAGGAGGGCAGAATAAGGAATTAAGTAGATCTACGGCGAAAATAAGAAAATAAGACATCTTATTCTCGTAACATATTATTTACGTATTTACGTAATTATCTGTTAATGTAACTAAAACTATTCCTTGTGTTGTATCTACTGTAAAGTCTAATTTATAAAAAAAATCATCTATTATTTATAATATTTTAGAAAATTTGTATTGAATTTATTTATATTAAATAAAATGTAATTCATTATAATCATTTAATTGATAAAATGTTATAAAAAATGAAAATTATTTTCGCTTTAAACAATGAAATTTAAAAAATTAATTATTTTCAACATAAATTCAAAAATTATGAACATTATCTTTATTCTGTAGATATAACTAAAATTATTGTTAAATAAAGAGTTATGAGATCAAACTAAAAGGAATTTATTTTTTATTTGATACGAGAAATTTATACGAAACTTTTCTTGTAAAATCATATCTAGAGGGTCTGCACTCTTCTCGTAAATAGCTGAATAACTTTCTATAATGTATTTCATATATTTGATATATTATTCTTATAATAATAAATTTTAAAATCGAAATTAATACAAATGATGTAATGTAATAATATTAAGAATAACATTCTTAAATATTATATTATTTAATTTAATTTACCTTTTAACTCCCCGTGATTACAATAAATTTACATCACGAGTCTTTTTACTATACGCAACTTAAAAATTAAATTATTAGAATTTATAAAATGTAAAATAAGTTTTATAATTCTTAAAAAAATTATAATAGTTTATAAAAAAAGTAATCTATTCAAAGCTTAGAACAATGATAAATTATTTTATACAGGAACCAAATATTATTTACTGAGCGAGCGCTAGCGAGCGAGGTACGTCGCTAGATTAGATATTAGGCCTATTAGATATTAGGCCTAGTACACACTAAAAGAATTAGAGCAGCAGAATAACAAAAGACATAGTAGAGCACCTTTGCCGGACACTTGCGGTAAGGAGTAGGTATATGTAAATTCGTTGGGCAGAATAATATTTACGTATTTACGTAATTATCTGTTAATGTAACTAATACTATTCCTTGTGTTGTATCTACTGTGAAGTCTAATTTATAAAAAAATCATCTATTATTTATAATATTTTAAAAATTTGTATTAACCCTTTAACGCCCAACTTGACCATTTTTCGACAATATTTTCAGTGGTGTGTAACACTCACTTAGAAAGGTTAAAGAAATTTTTGAGATACCATTTTTAACGTAAAATTTTATGTACTTTCAGAATCCGGTATTAGATTTGTCGAAAAATTCAACAATAAAAAGTTATAAACAATTTTTTGCAAAAAATCGTGAATTTTTGAGAAAATAATTCGTTTAACCCAAATTTTCGAATGGAAAGGGGGTTGCTCGGACGTCTAATACGTATGTATTTGGTCAACGGCATGTATACTTAATTGAAAAATAGTTGCAATACCGAAATTAAAAATGGCGGCCATCCAAACAACCCCTTTTCCAAACCAGCCACCAAACTTATCAAGAAAGGTTCGTGATTTTTTTTCTCGGGCAGGATCGACATAACGAAAAAAATGCATACAACAAAAAGTTGTTAGAATTTATCAGAGAAGACGTGTGAATTTTTTCAGACTTTTCGGAGCGACTTTTGGATTTTTGGATATGGCCAATTTTTGGAAAATCAAAAAATTGCTCCGAAAATTCTGAAAAAATTCACAAGTATTCTTTGATTAATTCTATGCATTTTTATGTTCTATAAACTTTTTTCGTTAAGTCGATCCTGATCGGGAAAAAAAATCACGAACCTTTCTTGATAAGTTTGGTGGAAAAGGGGTTGTTTGGATGGCCGCCATTTTTAATTTCGGTATTGCAACTATTTTACAATTAAGTATACATGCCGTTGACCAAATACATACGTATTAGACGTCCGAGCAACCCCCTTTCCATTCGAAAATTTGGGTTAAACGAATTATTTTCTCAAAAATTCACGATTTTTTGCAAAAAATTGTTTATAACTTTTTATTGTTGAATTTTTCGACAAATCTAATACCGGATTCTGAAATTACATAGAATTTTACGTTAAAAATGGTATCTCAAGAATTTCTTGAACCATTTTAAGTGAGTGTTACACACCACTGAAAATATTGTCGAAAAATGGTCATGTTGGGCGTTAAAGGGTTAAATTTATTTATATTAAATAACATGTATTTTATTATAATCATTTAATTGATAAAATGTTATAAAAAATGAAAATTTTTTTCACTTTAAACAATTAAATTTAAAAAATTAATTATTTTCAACATAAATTCAAAATTATTTTTCAAGCGAACATTATCTTTATTCAGTAGATATAACTAAAATTATTGTTAAATAAAGAGTTATGAGATCAAACTAAAAGGAATTTATTTTCTTATTTGATACGACAAATTAATACAAAACGTTTCATGTAAAATCATTATCTAGAGGGTCTGCACTCTTCTCGTAAATAGCTGAATAACTTTCTATAATGTCTTTCATGTATTTGTTATACAAGGTGTCAATTAAGTCCCGGGACGGCTGAATATTTTCAGAGTTAAAATAATTCTGATAAAGGTCAAGGTCATTTCTTAAGTAACTTTCAACGAGGAATCTAATGGTGACATTCACTTTGACCTTGGAATTGACCTTGAAGGTTATTTCAAGGTCAACTGTTTTTTTTTAAATAGGAACCCCCATTTTTAAGACTGGTAATCGATAGAACGGGAAATTTTACATTCAGATACGTAATTAAGTCAGAGCTAGTGTTTGAACTTGAGGGTTACTCTAAGGTTATTTACACTCCAGCAAGGTTCTTAGATACCTCTGAATAATTTTGCAAGCGGTAAAGCTATTCCTCGTGTAACTTTCAACGAGGAACTCAATGGTGACCTTATACTTGACCTTGGACGTGACCTGAAAGGTTATTTCAAGGACACCTATTGTTTTTAATGGAAATCTTCATTTTTTACACTGGAAATCGATAGAGTGGGAAATTTCATTTCGAAAATAGTATTTGACGTGATCTTTAGAAGGTCAAATCAAGGTCAATTTTGGATAAACTGTCAAAATATTGTCATATTCAAACTTTAGAGGATTTATGAAAGACTAAATGTTTGGAAAAGTTGTGAAACCAACAACATTGACCACCTTGACTTTGAGATCAGCTTTGCACGTTATTTGGAGGTTCAAGCACTTTTTAAATTAATAACCTTACTATCGCCCTTATTCTTACTTTTAGCGTTACCCATAAACAATGACGTGGACGTAGTAACTTCTGTTTTCTTTGGGGTGCTTGATTAACGTGAGTCCCCTTGCCTCTCGCGATTGGTTAGCGTGAGTTGAGGGTTCATGGGTTCGGTGTTTCAGGCTTTGACATTTATGTGTCCAACTTCAATCCGGTAGATTTAAAACCCATTAATTAACAAATCCATAAATTGCAAACTCATGAACCCTGAACTCATAATCTTTGAACCCTAAACCAATAAATTTAACACCCATATGGATAATAAACCCAAATACCTACAAATATAAATTCTAAAATTATCCCACAAACAGACAAACCTCCTATTCTTTTTAAACAAGTTCTTTGTATTTTTAGCTCATTTTATAAATTGCGAATAAATTTCTGTGATTTTTTTCTAAGAAGTTTTTATATTTAATTCTGATTTTTTTTTAAATTTCTTTCTAAACTTTTAAATATTTCTTTTGTAAGAATGTTGAAGGTTTTCAGTTTGAGCACCGCCGTTAAACTTTGAATCATTAAGTAAAACGCAAAAGACTTTAGCACACCAATCCTGAGAGGCAAAGGGACTCACGTTAATCAAGCACCTCCATCCTGAGAGGCAAGGGGACTAACGTTAATCAAGCACCCCAATCGTGAGAGGCAAGGGGACTCACGTTAATCAAGCACCCCAAAGGAAACAGAACTTACTACGTCCACGTCGTTGTTTCTGGGTAACGCTAAAAGTAAGAATAAGGGCGATAGTAAGGTTATTAATTTAAAAAGTGCTTGAACTTTCAAATAATGTGCAAAGCTGATCTCAAAGTCAAGGTGGTCGATGTTGTTGGTTTCAAAAATTTTTCAAACATTTAGTCTTTCAAAACCCTCTAAAGTTTGAATACGACAATATTTTGACAGTTTATCCAAAATTGACCTTGATTTGACCTTCTAAAGATCACGTCAAATACTATTTTCGAAATGAAATTTCCCACTCTATCGATTGCCAGTGTAAAAAATGAAGATTTCCATTAAAAACAATAGGTGTCCTTGAAATAACCTTGAAGGTCACGTCCAAGGTCAAGTATAAGGTCACCATTGAGTTCCTCGTTGGAAGTTACACGAGGAATAGCTTTACCGCTTGCAAAAATATTCAGAGGTATCTAAGAACCTTGCTGGAGTGTAAATAACCTTGGAGTAACCCTCAAGTTCAAACACTAGCTCTGACTTAATTACGTATCTGAATGTAAAATTTCCCGCTCTATCGATTACGAGTCTTAAAAATGGGGGTTCCTATTTAAAAAAAAAACAGTTGACCTTGAAATAACCTTCAAGGTCAAGTCCAAGGTCAAAGTGAATGTCACCATTAGATTCCTCGTTGAAAGTTACTTAAGAAATGACCTTGACCTTTATCAGAATTACTTTAACTCTGAAAATATTCAGCCGTCCCGGGACTTAATTGACACCCTGTATTATTCTTATAATAATAAATTTTAAAATCGAAATTAATACAAATGATTGTAATGTAATAATATTAAGAATAACATTCTTAAATATTATATTATTTAATTTAATTTACCTTTTAACTCCCCGTGATTACAATAAATTTACGATACGAGTCTTTTACTATACGCAACTTAAAAATTAAATTATTTGAATATATAAAATGTAAAATAAGTTTCTAAAATTTCTTAAAAAAATTATAATAGTTTATAAAAAAAAAAAGTAATCTATTCAAAGCCTCGAACAATGATAAATTATTTTAAACAGGAACCAAAAAATTATTTACTGAGCGAGCGTTAGCGAGCGAGGTACGTCGCTACTATTGATATTAATTCAAACGTGAAATTACTAAATTTTAATCGCGGGATATTGTCGTCACCTTACATGTAGCTCGCACTCGGCGGCTTATTTTGGAAATTTCGCTGAAGGTTGTAAGCTCGCCTCTTACCCTTTGCTAATGTTTCGCTTAGAGACACAACAAATAATATTTCCAAGCTTGCTCAATCGAAGATAAGATTAGTCTAAGATTTCTAGTTTGTTCGTTTATATCAAAAATACTCTTTATATTTGTTCAAAATAAAATTATTACGATTTTAAAATAAAAGTATTCTAGCACGAATCGATTCTACTTGGGTTTATTTAAAAAAATTTTTGACTTGTTTTCCTTTGCAATGGGAATTTGAAATACTGAATTTATTCGATTACATTTATCCGTAAAATTCTGGCCCTTAAAATCTGCGACTTATTGCGCGGATACTAAGTCCAGCCGAAACTATTTTCTTCGCGTCTAAGTTCACATACACAATTAGAAATACTTAGTCTACCTTGGTGTGTGTCACTTTCTACGGCTGTGTATTTATTTTCAACTTTGGTCTGCTTGACCTTCTCCCGTAACAAAAGATTTCAAGTAACGCTGTACGCTACTGAACTGAAAAATTTTTACTCCAAAATTAAATTCAATATTCAATTTTGTGCCTTTGCAATAGGATCTTTTTAAAATAATCTGCTACGTTAGTCGAATTTCTGCGTCCCCGTGACGCGGTTTTTCATCAGCCGAGAAAGTCAGTACCTCTGTACCCGCGCTTAATTCCAGCGATCCATTAGCACGATTTATAGACGCTTTTACGTCAACGTTAGAATCTTTTCGCGATAATACTATTAATTCCGAAAGCTCTCGCGTCAGAAATAAGCTATTGCCTGCGAAAAAATTTCCTGAATTCTCCGGAAATCCATACGAATGGATGAATTTTATAAAAACTTATGAATGGACTTCGGAAGTAGGCATCTTTACTGATAGCGAAAATGTAACCAGACTAAACGAGGCTATCAAAGGAGAGGCTCGCGACGCAGTCAGTACTTTATTAGCCACTGTGCAAGACGCAATGTCTATAATTGAAACTCTACAGTTATATTAAGGAAGAAAAGAGATTATAGCCGAAAAATTTTGAAGGAAATAGAAAATCTTCCCGATATATTTTCCAGTAAAATAACACTTCCGAAGTTCGCATCCAAGGTTAAAAATGCTGTAACAGCCTTCAAAAAATTCGATTTGATAGAGTATCTACACAACATCGAACTAACAAAAAAAATCGGAAACAAACTACCTTCAGCTTTAAAGTATACATACAACACGTACGCTCCGCAATGTTCCAGTAAATTAACAGCCTTGGAAAAATTAACAAATTTTCTCGAAATCCAATCTAAATTGGCTATGGATGGAAAAATTTTTGATTTGGAATACCTTGAAAATACTGAAAAGAATCCCGCGAAACCTACCAAAACCGCGAGAACCTTTACAGTCGTACATGATAATGGCGATTCGCGAGCGGTAAAACACGCTAATCAGGCAATAGCTTGGTTTTTGGTTAGGAAATTGCGTTTACGTTACAAATGTTTGGAAGAAAATCATGTACGCGACGTTTGTAAAAACAAAGGGTGCACAGTATGTTCAAAATCACACCACAATTTATTACACAATCAAGAGCGTCCTAAAAATTCATCTGAAAATGTAAATAGAGAAATTTCAAATTCTGCGCCCAAACAACCTTACAAGCAAATAAATAACGCATGACTGTATGAACCTCGCATGTTATTAAAAATCTTACCGGTACGAATACGAAGTTTTAATACATCAATTAACACGTTGGCGCTGTTAGACGATGGATCCACCGCCACGTTAATAAGCGAACAAGTATCAAATAAATTAAATTTACGTGGGAAACCTTTCAAAATTAATCTAAAAGGAATTAATGACTTTGCAGCCATTTCCACACCTTGCCGACGAGTTGTTTTTCAAATTGCTGGTGAAAATGAAACTTTTAACATTAAAGACGCCCTATCAATTAAGGAACTAAAATTGTCGACACAAACGCTTGAAAAAGAGGTCGTTCGTCATATAGCGATATCTGTGAGCGTATTTTTACAACCTTACTCCGAGGCTCATCCACAAATTTTGATTGGCCAAGATAACTGGAGAATTCTTGCTACCTCAGAAACGCGTGCAATTGATAATTCGAATCTCGCAGTATCTCATACTCCTTTAGGGTGGGTTGCCCATGGACTTTCCCATATTTGCAAAATGACGTCAATTTTTAATTTAAGCGCAGAAAATAATTAGGACACTTCGCAACCCATTCTCTGAAGACGACCTACACAATTTAGTTAAAGGGTATTTCGATATCGACAGTTTGGGTGTTTGCGCCGCAAATTATAAGACATCGGTTTAAAGCAAATGACGAATCGAAGTCACGCATATGGTACCTGCCTCATTTTGGAGTAAGGAACGAAAATAAACCGGGCAAAGTGTGGCTTGTTTTTGATGCGGGCCGCAAAAACCGGAAGCTTCAGTTTGAATGACCAGTTAAATACTGGGCCCGATTTACTCCAATCGCTCATTGGGGTATTAATAAGATTTCGCCAACATGCCTTTGCTTTTAAAGCAGATATCAAAGACATGTATCTACGCGTCATGGTTCGTAAAGAAGATTGCAGCGCGTTAAAATTTCTTTATCGTGGGGCAGATAGACAGAAACATCCCGAGGAATTTGAAATGACTTGTCTAGTTTTTGGAGCGAATTCTTCGGGATGCAGCGCGATATATATAAAAGATACAAACGCTAAAGATTTTGCTTTAAGCAAGCCGCAAGCATCGCGTAGTATAATAAGAAATTCATACGTAGATGATTACCTCGCCAGTTGCAAAGATCGTACTGAAGCTTCGCTTTTAATTACAGACGTTATAGAAATAATGCATGGGTGGGCAAGTAACGAAATAAGTATTTTCAAAGACGTAAATAATATTAATATGCCGGAAAATGTACAACAAACGCAACTTTGCAAACAAACAGGCGAACGCGTACTTGGTTTATCATGGGATACCATAAATGATTTTCTAGGATTTAGCGCGGGTCTCGAACGCATACCGCCAGACTTATTTAACGGTACGAGAAAGCCTACCAAGCGCGATTTTTAACGATCATCATGTCGGTCTTTGATCCTCTTGGCCTAATTTGTCCATTCACGTTAAAATCAAAAATTATAATGCAAGAAATCTGGCGTAGCGGTGTTACGTGGGACGAAAAAATCTGAGACGAAGAACAAGAGGGATGGCACATATGATTAAAAAGACTCCATGAGATCGATGCGCTTAAAATACCTCGTTGCATGTCTCCTAAATTTAGCAAATTTGACGAAGTTCAACTGCACGTTTTTTGCGACGCAAGCATCAAAGCGTACGCCGCCGTCGCATATCTACCTTTCGCGATTTCAAACCTACCAGCACACGTAGCCTTGATAATAGGAAAGTCGAGAGTAACCCTCCATAAGCCGTTAACAATTCCGCGATTGGAGCTGCAAGTACCCGTATTAGGAGCGCGCATGTTAAATACAATACAAAAAGAACTAGATATAAAGATAAATCAAAGATTTTTGTGATCAGACTCTAAGATTGTAATTAATTTGTGATATAGTATTTCTAGATCCCCGTACTATTCACTGACGGACCAACACCTATTCTCAACCCTATTCACTTCAGTCACCCTAAGCGCAACAAAACTCCCAAACCCTTATATCAAGCGAAAATCACAACAACTCACTACTTAAAAAGGGCGCCAGGTGCTCGTGCACCGTTTTGGTCCGATGTCCGGCTGGCTCAGACTCAAGGGTGGTCGTTGACGCACCGAGTCCGGGGATGTCCTCGGCGACGGAGGCAAAATCCGCTCCTCTGCTTTTCCGGCTACAAATGTCGCTGCTGCTGGGGCTAACCGCCGCCCAGGGATCGCTGAAAAACACGCTTCCAGAAGCACAAACACTCACGGGGAAATTCGGGCAGAACCACGCAAATAACCACTCACTCCAATTTACTTAATGCCAATCTATTCAAGTATTTGTGTAATACACTTGTTATAGAATAATGTCGGTCGCGTCCACGAGTTCGGATGCGCGAGTGTGTCCGTACCGGTCCTATAACTATCCTCCACGGCCACGCTTCTCACCATAAAAAAATGCTTCGATGAAATGAAACTCCGCTTTCCTCCGTTTCTCCTACAACTACAACTAACTACACCACTAACATTAAACTTCCCTTACTACAAAGCAAAACTTGCTAATTTACTACAATATACTCCCTACAACTTTCAACTACAAACTTCGATATCTGAGAGAAAACCGAAAGAATACAAAAATTACGTGGCGTCCGTAGAAATACTTATTCCAGAATGGCGATTTTCTCTACAAAACCACCGTTCTGTTCGCGTCGCGAATTTTCCCTCTCACTTTATCATATGTATCATATATCCGCGATCGGCGCGCAGGTTCGCGCGTCGATCGTGAACTCACGACCCGAGCGCCCTCACGGACCTGAGGTCGCGCGGCGGTACCAGCGCCCTCGCGGAGGCGCGACATGCCGCCACGTGGAGGCGAACCCCGAGCGCGAGAGCCATGGCGACCACGAGTCGAACGCGCCATCTCCCAAGGCTCTACGATGCATAGGAGCCGAGATCGATCGTTTCTCTCTCGCACATCGCGCGCGCCGTCTCTCTCGCTCCGCGCGCTCCCTCTCTTTCCCGCCGCGCGCGCTCTCTAGCGGCCGCCCCTCCCTTGCGTCTAGTCAGTTTCCACCGGCCGAGCAACACGTGCTCGACCGGCTCGCACGTCTCCGCCTCGGCTCAAGTTTCCCCGCGTACCCGCTGAGCGGCCGTCTCGCGCCTCGACTGCGTGCACTGTCGCGGCACCGTCGGGCTGCCTCCCTCTGCAACACTCTTTCTCGCATCCATCCTCAGCACGGCCTCAAGCACCAGCTACCTCCTCATTCCTTCCTTCGTCTCGTCGAGCCGGCCTGCGTAGCATAAATATTGCAGGTCGACTCGACGGCGACGAATTCCCTTCCGTCCTCAACATTTTATGTTAATAAATAAAACTCCCTCACAAATTGGATAAAATCGGAACCACGGGTACGTCATGTTTTTGTTGCTCATCGTCTCGGTGAAATAGACGAATTGACCTCAAACGCGGAGTGGAACTGGATTTCAACAAAATTAAATCTAGCTGATTACGCAACACGTTGGCAGGTGGAAAATTTAAATGACGAAAGCTTATGGCCTGCTCAAGAACCATTATCAGTTAAAGAAAGGCAAATAATCGACCATTTAGAATCGCGTAGTACAAATATATTTTATCTAAATTCAACGCCAGTAAATATTCCCATTTCAGCAAAAATTCTTGGATGGCCGGGCTTAATTGCAGTAGGCAGACAAATAAGAAAATTCTTTAATCGATGGCGTCGCAATAATGAAAATTTAAATGATTTTGACGCAGACTTAATTGCCGAAAACTACTGGATTCGTGAAACACAATTAGATAGTTTTTCAAGCGAAATAAAGGCCATTAAACAAAACAAATATGTAACTGGAAAAAGTAAAATTGTAAACGTTCAACCATTTATAGACAAAGAAGGACTACTTCGCGCGCAAGGACGTGTAAATGTATTAACAAAAGAAATCTTTAACAACAATCCGATAATTTTAGATGCAAGACACGATATTGTAAAATTAATTTTAAAAAAATATCATCAACGTTATTTTTATGGGAGCAACGACACAGTCATAAATGAGTTGAGACAAAAATTGTACATAATTGGCTTGAGAAATGCCTTGAAATCGTTAACTCGTAAGTGTTTAATCTGTAAAATTCTCAAGGCAAAGCCGCAAATCCCAATGATGGCTTCGCTTCCCGTCGGACGTCTTGCATTTAAACAAAGACCCTTTTCACATTGCGGAATTGATTACTTTGGGCCTATGATTGTAAAGATAGGCAGGCGACACGAGAAACGATGGGGAGTACTGTTCATGTGTTTGACTACGCGCGCGATACATCTGGAGCTCGCAAGCTCACTAAATACGAGTTCAGCCGTTATGGCGTTACAACGCATGGCGGCACGGCGGGGATCTCCATCAGTCATTTATTTAGATAACGGAACTAATTTTTGCGGAACGTGTAAAGAACTCCGAGACGAAATCCTTATGCTGAATAAGGATAAACAAAGAGAGTACGCGCTTCAGAATGGAATAAGATGGCTGTTTAATCCTCCGGACGCTCCTCACATGGGGGGAGCCTGGGAAAGATTAATTCAATCAGTTAAAAAAGCACTAAGCACTGTCCTTAACGGACAAACGGTCAGTGAAGAAGTACTTTACACGCTCCTGGTCAAAATTGAACATTCCGTAAATTCGAGACCGTTAACGCACGTTTCTCTAGATCAGTCAGATTGTGAAGCGTTAACCTCTAATCGTTTTTTAATTGGATCTTTATCCGGTAGTTTTATTATCAAAATAATTGAGGGAAAAAAGTCGTGCTTGCGAAAGCAATGGCAAATTGCACAGACCTATGCCGATGCCTTTTGGAAGCGCTGGTTGCGTGAATATTTACCAAATCTGATTACTCGGGAAAAATGGCAAACGCGTAGTGATCCTTTAAATATAGGTGATAAAGTTTTGATAGCCGACAAACAAATATCACGCAACATGTGGAAAAAAGGCACGGTCGTAGAAGTTTATCCGGGAGCGAATGGCGAAACTCGTGTTGCTAAGGTGAAAACTGTCAGTGGTGATTTGGTGCGACCAACACACCATATCATACGTTTATACTGTAAAGAATGAATAAAGTTTATGGAATTCTATTTAATGGGAAGAGAACTGTCGCGAACGTAATCGCATAATTAAAAGAAAAGGGGTAAAAGACATTTATATAAAAATAGATTATTAATGTTTCTTCCTCCTGATATTAGACCACCCAACTAAGGAATCATTTCCCGAGGTTGTCAGATCCACCAGTAGAAGATTGCTTCTAGCTGTAAGGATCACTCATGGGCGAATAACGTGTATTCGAGTCCTTTACAGGTCAAATGGAAGGAAGAAAAAATATAAATTAAATCGCGTGAATGCCGCATAATATCCCTCTTCTTTTATTGTTCTTCGATATATAGAATAGATTAAGAAAAAACAAAAAAGTAAAGAAAGTTCAATTTTTTTTCGTTTCATGCGTCAGATCGCTTCTGTCCTTAAAAGCGTCACTACAATTTATGTATATTAAACTTTATTAATTAAGAAATTACATATAAAAGAAGATAAAAGAATCTTATTACAAATTCATTTTCATCCTCATCGTTAACACACTCCTTCCGACAATGGTGCTGGAACTTTAAAATCTTGTCGTTGACGGTTGGCAGCTTAATCTTGCACTTGTTGATATGCGCATAGTCAACTTTTGCTCCTTCAATTTCTCCTCTGTCCGCAAGTAGTGAAGACTACGGTTGCAAATAAACTTCTGTCCATTTTGTTGCGATAGCTGGTTAGAAATAAGACGGTACAAGTTATTGATCCAGACGTAGTACAACTTCGGTAGTGACGTAAAGTCGCCGTCTGCTTCGTTTTCGTCCTCTTCTTCTTCATCGTCGTAACGAGCTTGGATAAACAGAAGGTTCACATAATTATCCTTCTTTAGAGAGGTTATGTGACAATGTGAGACAATGTACGATTTACCTAAAACATACAGAATTAAAATTAGTTATTGTTATAAAAGTATAATATTTACTCTATTTACATTATGTAACTTTCTTTTTCAAAATATACAGAATCACTGATACTTCATTCTGCTTCTTAAACTTCGGGATAATCTCTGGCCGTACTGGGAATTCTATACCTTTAAAATTGAACAGTGGTCTCAATCTATTACAACACGACTAGAACTTAGTAGCTAATAATGCTACCAAAAAAAAATCCATATTTTTAGGTGATTTTAACGCGCACTATCAGTATCAGTTGTGTAGCTGCAGAATCACAGCGTAAACGCAGTAGAATGTTGAACTCCATCTTTGATTTAATTCTTTCTCCAGCTGAAATAGCCGACCAAATTAATATTAAAGTTTTGGACGACACCTGGGGTTCTGACCAGTTACCTGTCAATGCAATAATCGATGCTGATAAGCACGTTTATAAAAAAAATTGACCAAAAAAAAAAATAAAGCGTACCATTTCGTCTGCGTTCAATGAAAAGCTAGAAAAAAGTTATAAAGAGTTTCTTTCCGAAGAATATGAAATAATTAAATCCTCCTTAAAATACGACAGATTTATAACAATAATCTCAGAAGCGCCAAGAGACAGCTTTCCTGTCAATAAAAATGTAAGGAAAAACAAAATACGAAATCCTGCACCTTGGTAAATTAATAGACTACGCACGGCTATCAGAAAAAAGGTCGAGTTTACTAATTCCACTGATGACTGGATAAAATATAAAAGCGCTTGGGCAATTGCAAAAAACGCTTTCAAGCAGAAAAGGTAAACAAATTCAAAGAATTCTAGATCAGATCCCACTTTTTTCTGAATTAAATGCAAGATTTTTAAAAACATATGGGTTCAAATAACATAGAACTTGCACTCATCAAGATTTGCCCTCCTTGGGTTCCGATTAACACGGACGTACTTCCCCCTTGCCAAAACAATGAGCTGTTCGACTCACAATTCTTCTTCTTAAAATTTAATACCACGCTAGAAGACAAAAATGAGAATTAAGCACCGGGATTAGATGGTGTCGACATCGAAACCATTGACTATAAGAGCAACAAATTCAAACTCATCCTTCTAGATATTTTCAATCACATATACGCAGATAGCGACTTTTCGCAAGATTAGAAAAATTCCTTTGTTAATTTCATTCCAAAAGCAAATAGTACGAGCGTACACCCCATTGCCTTGACATATGCTTTTGTAAATTACTAAAAACAAACAAACTCCAATGGTCAATATCTTTATTCCTCCGTCATAACACGGCTTTCGAAAGGGCAAATCCTATCGGGGTAATCTTATTGCATTAAATCTGATCATTGAGAGAGCGTTCAGTTAAAAAAAGCTATACTAGCCGCTTTTCTTGACGTAAGTGCGGCTTTCGATAACTTCGATAGTTATTCGAAATTCAAAATGCTGTCTATTGAATCAGCAGTTTTCATACAAGAATGTAATAAAAACGTTTGCGATCTTTTCTCTCGATAAGTATTAACTTAACGAAAAAATTTTATAGAACAAAAAGTACATAGAATTAGTCAAAGAATACATATGAATTTTTTTAGAATTTTTAAAATGATTTTTGCATTTTTCGCGAAGTGGACTAATGAAAAAATTAAAAAATCAGTAAAAATTCTTTAAATAATGCCAAGCCCTTTATTATTAATATTTTACATATAATTAATACTTATTGGGAAAAAAGATTGTTAAACTTTTTATTACAGTCAATTATAAAAACGGCAATTTCGGTGGTCGTTATATTGAATTTCAATTAATTTACGATCCTAACTTTTAATAAAAGACTGTATTCCACTCGATCCACAGTATCAGCACCCTCCGATAACGGATTCTTTTTCAGATTAATGATTATTGCGAAAAAAAATATCAGTTTTCTTGCAATTTTTTAGATTTAAACAGCCGTATTTTAAAAAAGAGGGCAACTATTGTCATTTTGAGAACGGATTCGGAAAGTGCAGGAAAAAATACGAAAAACACGTAGTTTCAATATGATTGAATAAATTTTACTTATGAAGTTTAGCGATTGAAAAATAAAAGAATTTTATGCCAGTTTAAGCGTAAACGGTTTAAGAAACAAAAAAATACTTGAGAACGCAATTAAAAAATTCAATAAAAATTTATATAATATCGGTCTAGATCTATCCCCTACGAAAACTGTTTTAGTGCATTCCAATAATAAAAAAATAACCACCGGTAATACTGAAATAAATATAGTCTATGACTACAACATGTCGTTCTTCACAGAAATTTAAAACACGATAAAGAATTGCTCAAGAGCTTTAAATAGTTAAATTTCTACGCGGGACGTGGTCGGATTCTTGCCTAGACACGATTATTATAATACACAAAAATTATACAACATCAGCCATTTGTGCAGCACTTGGATACTAAAATTCTACGCCCACAAAATTATGCTGGCTGAATCCAAACTACTGTCAATAATGAATCGCAGTATATTCTTACTCCAGAGTCACCTGATTAAAGTTTGCTCGAACCCAAACTCTCCACTTAAATCAATTTATAACAAGCTATTGTAATGCCGCAGAAAAATACGGAAAGATCGAAAATAACACTCTATTTGCTTGTATAAAAGATGCCCTCAATCTTAAAAAATTTATCAACTGCTACAATGGGCCCAGTATTCACAGCTACGACTTCAAGTCGCTTTACATTTCTATTCCGATTGATCTAGAACTTGGTAAAGACTTCCAAAAAAGCATACCGTCAACACATTCAGCACTTTTGTCAAAAACCCCAAATACCTTGAATATACACAGACGGACGTAAAATCGCCAACGCTAAGTATGTAGTTTCATCTTGTCTCTGTCCGCAAGTGCACCTCGAAATTGCAAAAAGTATCAATCATCGCGCGTCTATATTCACTGCGGAATGTGTCGCGTTGAGCAACGCTCTCGACATTGTTGTAAAAAACCCGGGCTATGGTTTTCCGTTTTCTCTGACTCCCTAAGTGCTCTCCTTTCTCTACAATCTATAAATTTAAAGATCAGTGCAAACCCATTTATTCTGGATATTAAAAAATACAACCTAGCAACCAACTAGATAGAACCTCCGTTAAAAATCTACTGGATCCTAGCACACATTAGTATCGAAGGAAACGAGGAAGCTAATAAAATAACCAATGCCTCTGCATATGCAAATATTGAAGAACGCAAAAGAAGGATGCTACAAGTGCAAACTTTTCTTTGAAAATTATATTTCTTGCGACGCTGGATTTGCGCGTCAAGTGCACATAGTGATTCGGGTCCTTCTTTCGGAGGGTCGTAAGGATGAGTAGGCGTCGACGTTAAATAATTTATTTAACGTCGAGCTTCTGTGTCCCCTTAGCAGATCTACCGAAGTGACAGGCGTGGAGCGGACGACGCGCCACCACGCCAGCCAGCCATGCGTGCGAGAGAAACAGAGAGAGAGAGAGAGAGAGAGAGAGAGAGAGCACGAGCGAGGATGCCAGCGGAGAGTGCACGAGGCCCCGGGATGTCGTCAACAACCGGCGACGCTAACGCCACCGATCTAGCATCCACACACAGACACGAACAAGCACACACACACCAACACCCGCATGACGAAAGAGTCGCGGCGCGACCTCCAGTGTGTGCAGCGCACCTGGGGAAGCGCTGGCTCGGCACGCGTGACCGAGCGCGGACCATGCGTATGGGTGCGAGAGAGAGAGAGAGAGAGAGAGAGAGAGCGCGTGTCCGGGCCGGCATGTGAGTAGCAGGGAGAGAGACGAGACTGAGAAGCGAGGTGAGCCGAGCGCGAACAAAGTCGAACGAAGCGCGTTGAGAGAGAGATCGAACGCAAGAGAGATTTAATCGTGTAATTTGACAATGCGATCTGTACATCAACCAAAGATTTACGTTGCAAAAAGGACTGAAGAAGCTCACACCTTTCACTGTCTGCTTCCCACTATGCATTGAAATGTTTGTAAGCGAGCCTAACATATAAACGTACAAAATTATTTTTATTTTCTAAAAGAATGTAAGCTCGGTATCTAGTTTGAAGTATATACCTTTTTTTTGTAAAATTGTAATTTATACCTATACAATCATTCTGTACAGCTAAATATGCATGGCAATCCTGCATAAAGCTATAATAAAAATAAATCTTCGATTCAATCACATCATTAACTATTAAATCATTATGCTCCGATTTTCACATGTGTTTGATGGTGGTCAACGTCAAACATATTCTGCTAGCATTTCTTTTTTCAAGGTTTGACTTACTATTTAGAATATTGGTTTTTAGGCTATTCTTTAGGCTATAAAACACTAAGTCAGAAATGTTTTTAGTAATGCATGAAAAATATGGTGGCATTTTTTTTTTCCAATTTTTAGTTTTGTGGAATAACCTAAAAAACAATATTCTAAAAAATTAAAAATTGGAAAAATAAAAATGCCACCACATTTTTCATACAATTTTAAGTCAGAAAAAGTTTTAGAAATTTTTCCATTAATGCATTCAATTAAAAAAACATTAGAAGTACTACTAATCCAAAATTCTGTGCTCTTTCCGAATCCGGTGTCAAACAAAAAATAGATTCCCCTTTAAAAATATCGCTTTGACTTTCAAATGTCTTTGAAAGTAAAGTTCATGGACAAAATTATTTTTACAGAAAGACGGCCCCCACTGTCCTGGACCACTTTTTTCTAAACACTTTTTTGTGCGACGCCAATTTTCCGAGATATTCGAGTGCATCGATTAAAATGAATAACCCTGTAGAACCACTAAGAGCCATTTTTACTTTTTTAAGGTTTCAAAATAATTTTTGAGGTGAGATCTCAGATGAAAAATTTTTTCGCAAGGTAAAAAATGCAAATATAGCTCTAAGAAGTTCTGTAACACATGATTTTCATTGTACCATTAGCATGATAACATCGCAAGGCACAATTAAATGTAACAAGGATGTGTATTTGTTTATATGTGATATCTCACGAGAGATTTGTAGTAAAGGGATGTGCGGTTCACTGATTTTGAAGATATTTGAGAAATCGGAGCCTGTTTGTATTTTCGAAAGCACCTAGAGGATTTTTTCTCTAATAATAGCCTTACAATAAGACTAATTATTAAAGAAGTGATGGATGTAACTGTTGTAAAATGCGTATGTTATATTATACATGTTAGCCTGTCAACGTGTAGCAAGCGCGAGCCGAGACCAACAGAATCAAGAACACAACAGAGGCAGGGATCAGCGAGAATCTCGAGGAAAACAGCAATGCAACGCAAGGGGCAGTTTTTACCTCGGCCAACAACGAGGCCCGACAAAAGGTCAACAAAACAGAGAAACAAACCAAGTCTACAATGACACTTTGTCGGGAACCCGCTTGGCGCAGGTCAAACACGCACAAGCGAACCAGATAAACGTGAATGAAGAATTAAACGAAAATCAAATAAATTAGTTATTGGACAGTGAATGAACTGATCATATTCTGAATAACGATAAATATTTTAAAAATTGTGATATAGTATTTCACGGACCCCGTACTATTCACTGACGGACCAACGAACTGTATTCTATTCTACTCAAATTCGCTACACTAACAGCAGCAAAAGTCCCAAATCCTTATCTCACGCGGAATCCAACACTGTAAAAACTCACTAATGTTAAGGGCGCCCGGTGCTTGTGCACCGCCTTGATCCGATTGTCCGGCTGGCTCAGACTCAAGAGTGGTCGTTGACGCACCGAGTCCGGGGATGTCCTCGGCGACGGAGGCAAAATCCGCTGCACTGCTTTCTGCTACCGCTGTCGCTGCTGGGGCTAACCGCCGCCCCGTGATCGCTGAAAAACACGCTTAAAATCTCAGACACTCAAACGGGAAAAATGGCAGAGGCACTCGAATAACTCACTCGCGCAAATTCTCTCTAAATCCACTATATTCAAAAAATGTGTATTACACGGGTCACAATGTAGTGAATATCGCGTCCACGAAACCGTTGCGCGGGTGTGCACGTACCGACCCTAACCGACACTCGATAGCCAATTTCTTCACCGCTATTATAAACTTCCACGAAACTCCAACGCTTCCACCGACTTCACTACAACCAATACAACTAACCACTAAACACGAACCTACTAAATTACAACTACTTCTTACTCTAACCTAATCTCCTACCAAAAACTATTTCTATAAAACACCTCCTAAACAACTCTACAAAATGCCTAACTCCGAAAACTACGCGAGAATCTACTTCGCAAACAAACGTGGCGTCAGTACGAGTACTTAATCCAGAATGGCGGTTTAATTCGTAAACCGCCGTTCTGTCCGCGTCGCGAATTCTCTCTCTCTCTAACCCACATCGACATATACATCTCAACGATCGGCGCGCAGGTTCGCGCGTCAATTGCGAAATCTCGACTCGAGCGCCCCCACGGACCTGACGTCGCGCGGCGGTATTCGCGCCCTCGTGGAGGCGCGACCTGTCGCCCTGGCGGAGGCGAGCACCGGGCATGAGAGCCCCGGCGATCACGAGTCGATCGCGCCGTCTCTCATTATCCTACGACGCATAGGTGCGGAGATAGATAGCCTCTCTCTCACTCCCATGGCCGCGCACATCGCACTCTCTCTCTCTCTCTCTCGCACATAGCGCGCCGTCTCTCTCGCTCCGCGCGCTCTCTCTCTCTACCGCCGCGCTGTCTCTCTCGCGCCTAGCGGGCCGCCCCTCCCTCGCGCCTACTCAGTTTCCGCCGGCCGAGCAACACGTGCTCGACCGGCTCGCGCGTCTCCGCCTAGGTTCGCGCTTCCTCGCCGTGTGCCGTGTAGTGCATGGGAGTGTCGTGTATGTGTTTGTGTTCGCTGTGTGTTAGTGCTTTCGGGCTTCCTCGACGGCGTCCTCATCTCTCGTCGCGGCAGGCGCGGGGTCGAGGGAAGATGGCGGCCGCGCTCAGCTGAGCGGCCGTCTCTCGCCTCGGCTGCATGCGCTGTCGCGGCACCGTCGAGCTGCCTCCCGCTGTAAAATTCTTTCGCGCTTCACCGGCTTCTCCTGCTGTCTCTCTCTCATTCATTCACGTCTTGGCCTCGAGCACCATCCTTTCTTCGTCTTGTCGAGCCCGCCTGCGTACATAAACATTGCAAGACAACTCGACAGCGACGAATTCCCTTCCGTCCTCAATATTTTTAAATTAACAAATAAAACTCCCTCACAAAATATCGTTATATTAAATAAACCAATCAATGTAAAAATGCCAGACGGAAAAAATTTAAAAATCATTAAGTTAGAAAACATTAAAACCTATTTTTAATGTTAAATAATTAAAATTAAACATTAAAAAACTAAACATATTTTAAAAGTTATTATGGAAAAGAGGAAATAATTTGAAAAAATGTTTATTATGTTAAAGGAATAAATAAACATTTATTCAGTTTCTCTAAAACTACTGTAAACAATACTATTGTATCTGGACAAGGACATGCAAAAACCTATAATGTAAATCGAAAATTAGTAGCAGTAACAGAAAAAGTAAATGATACATATGTAATAAAAAGTTTAATATATGAAAAGAAAGACAATTTGGCAAATACAGTAAAATTGATAAATAAAGAGAATTAATGGTATAGAGTATTAGATCACATAAATTTCCAATACTTAAAAAAATTAGTTGACAAAAAATTGCTTAAAATATCAGAAAACAATGAAATGAAATGCGCAAATTGTATTCAGAGTAAGATGGCAAATGTACCATTTCAAAATAAGAGAAATCGCGTAAATGGATTTTTAAATTATTTATACAGATCTAAATGGTCCACATAGTACCACAGGTAACGGTTGTGGAAAGTATGTTCTGAGTTTCATCGATGTCTACAGTAAATGTAGTAGGATTTATTGCATTAAAAGTAAAGCCGATGTATCTGGTTGGTTTGAAAATTATGTTAATTTAGTTAAACATCAATTAAATAACCGAATAAAAAAATTACGCCGTGATAACGGAAAAGAATATTGGAATTAAAAAATCTTTAAATTTATCGAAGACAAAGAATTGAAATGCTGCCTTGCCCACCATAAGTCTATGAACTAAATGAACTAGCAGAAATATTTAATAGAGCCGCGATGGATATGGAAAAATGTTTGCAAAGAGAGACAAAATACATGTAAAATACTGGCCTGAAATAATGAAAACCTTTTGAAATATTGTTTATTAAAAAACAAACGTAGAAGACATGAAAATATATGGTAGTTTAGCTTTTGTAAGAAATCCGGAAGTTAAAAGAAATAGTAAATGGGATAGTAAATCCAACATAGGAAAATTAGGAGGTTATAGTCATGATAGCTATAGAGTTCTTATGGATAATAAAATAACAAACGCTAGTCATGTAAACATAATTGAAGAAGGTACAGAATCAATTTGCCTAGAGAAAATCGAAAATGACAAATATACTGCACTTAAATTAGATGGCAAAAATAAACAAGCAGAATAAAATATTGAAAATGAAAGTAATAATAACGATAATGAAAATAACTACACTGGAAAAAAGGGCACGCAGCGCCACCAACCGTGTGAGTAGTAGTAATATCCCCGATCTTATAGGTGAACCGCACGCCTACTGCAGGCAAGCTACGTGCCCACACTGGTACATGATTAAGCAGTACGCGCGCCCATGCAAGTATAGTTGCGTAAAATTATTATTTAATTGTACATTTATATTATTACATAATAAATGAAATAAGTACATTTAGTATTGTACTTGTAGAAATATAATGTATAGGTTCAAATATATTAAACTCTTATAACCTAAACTATCATTCAAAAAATTTGCGCGCAGCGGATTGCTAGCTGTGCCCGCTCAGCGCACCCGCACGGGCGAGTTGCGCGCCCGGTACTGGTGGCGTAGTCTGCAAATACACACGGAGCACTGCGCCACCTCTCTTGGGGCTACAGCGCGCCCTTTTGTTCCCAGTGTATAATGCAAACAACAATGATACAAGTTTTGAAAGTGAAAATAAAAATCTAACTACTGAACTTAAAGAACAAAACAAAATTTTAACAGTTCAAAGAACATCAAATCGAAAAAACAGTGCCGTTCAAAGATATGGTGATCCGGTTACAAATTTCATTTACGTAAATTATGTAATCGCAAATGTACCAAATACTTTTGAGGAGGCATTAATTAAAAAAATTGTAAAAATTGTAATGTATTCTTTAGAGTTATTAATTTTTTTTGTCCGTGTTGAGGATTGCAGGCAGGTCCAAGAACTTGTAGATTATCTGATAATCCTAGCTTCCGACATCTCCTTCACCTCTTCATGGATCGTTTTCTGGATTACTGGGTTTCGCGGTCGGTACTTCTGTATTATCGGTGTTTCGTCGATGTTGTGTTGAATTACCGGTGTACATCCTTTCATATGTTGCATCTCTTCTTTTTCTTGTTTAATCCATGCGTCTAATCTATGTTATCGTCTATATTACATATTTCCTGAATTGTAAATGACGGTAATAACTGTTTATTATTTAAAGAAAAAAAAGGTTCTAATTTTTTTATTAAATCTATACCAAATAGCATACTCTGAGTCAATTCCGACATAATAAAAAAATTTTCCAAAACAAACGTTATTAAAAACTTTTATTTTTCCCGTCTAACAATAATTACTTTTCACTAATTTTCGATTTGCAACGGCTGCAATTTTTGCAACTTTCTTGATTCTGCCATTAATTTTTTTAATTTTATCAATCGTCACTTGGTGAATAAATGGAAAATTTGCACCGGTATCGATCAGAGCATTTAAATTTTCCGAGATTTACATTTACATACAAGCGCGAATCAACTAATTCGGCCAAGGCTCTGTCGGTGGCTTCGTCTCGGCCTGCGCACCGTTTCCCGTCGGTTGTGCCGGATGACATGCACAATCTTTTGTAAAGATATTATCTTTACCACAGAATGACCAGAATTTTCTCCATTTGCTCTTACAATTTTGTCGCGAATGACCTTGCTGTTTACATTTCCAGCAAGCTTTTGACCTATCGTACGGCGCATCATTTATTGCATGTAACGACCCTTTGAAAATAGGCTTAGTCGCCACACAAGAATCCACTTCGGAGTATGAAATAAAATCAGAGATACAGAATTACTTTTCATAGAGAATTTGTTTGCTCCCGATGCTCCAATCCATCAGAGTAGCCGGTTACGGTACAAGAGAGCTCGTCTCTCCTCGTTTCACGTATATAAATTCTAACTAGATCACGTGACCAGAGGCCTCGCGCCACACACTCATCTCAATCACAAACACATTGAAAAAGCGACACAATCTGTAAGTGACTAAGGTAAGTAAACGGCCGAAACATGCCGCCCCCCAGGAAACTCTCGCACCGAAGTTTCATACAAATGACTTACAACCAGCTCTCCACATTCTATTTACAATATAAACAATCACTCATCATTCCCTTATAAACTAAACTCAATAAAATATTCAACATAACAAGTCTCTTCATTGCAAGGCAACAGGATCAGCTTGTTGACAGGTCTTTTATATTCAGCTGATGCCGTCTTAATACAGGCCACCCGGCTCAGTCCATCGGAACCCTCATAAAGCTTAGTGATTCTTGCCAATGGCCATTTAATAGGAGGCGTTAACTCATCCTTGAATAAAACTACATCTTCCACCTTGAACTGATGGTTAGGTTGAAACCATTTTGACTTCTGTTGGACCTGACTAAGAAACTCTTTCTGCCATCGTTTCCAAAAATGGTTTCTCATCAGCGTTACTAATCTCCATCTAGAAGAAACAGAATAATCTTCGTTAGTTTCAACAAAGGGTTCAGGGGGTGCAGTTAAAGGGGCTCCTATTAAAAAATGCCCAGGAGTTAAAGCTTCCACATCCTCTTCACTGGAACTCAGTAAACTGAGTGGGCGCGAATTTATACATCCCTCGATGCCAGAACACACTGTGTAAAATTCTTCAAAGGTCAATTTTGCCTCTCCCATAACTTTCTTCAAGTGTCCTTTAAACGACTTAACACTGGCCTCCCAAAGACCCCCAAAATTGGGTGCTCGCAGAGGTATGTATCGCCATTCCACCTGATCATGGGCCAACGCTGCAGGAACCTCTCGATTTATGGCCGATGTCTCATCGAACAATCGCCGCAATTCTGCATCCGCCCCTTTAAAATTTCTTCCATTATCGCTAAAAATAACTTTATAAAGACCGCGACGAACTGTAAATCGGCAAAAACCAGCTAGAAAGGCAGACGATGTTAAATCCGACACAATATCTATATGTACTGCGCGGACAACCATACAAATAAAAATCGATACATAAAAGAAAGCCTTTTGGCCTCTCCCTGCAGAGCATCTAATGAGGAAAGGTCCTGCGAAATCTACTCCTACCATCGAAAATGGTCTTGCCGGTCTGGTACGTACAGCCAGAAGTGGGCCCATTTGCTGCTCGAGAGTTGAGGCTCGGTGTCGAGTGCACAAAACGCATCTTTGAGTGGTTCTCCTTATCACGTTACGTCCTCGAACAATCCAAAATCGACGAGCCAAATGACTTTGCACCAAAATGGGTCCACCATGCAGCGTAATTTTGTGCGCTTCGGCTATAATTAATTCCACTATATGATGGTTTCCTGGTAAAATCAACGGATGCTTCTCTTCTTCGCTGAGAAAAGCATTCTGTAATCTCCCACCTACTCGCAATACCCGGTCGATATCTATAAATGGTGAGAGACGCAGTAATTTGCTAGTGACCTTTACACTCTCCTGATTTCTCAGCGTTTCAAGTTCTACTCCATACGCCTCTCGTTGAATGAGACGCACTAAATAAACACGACCTCCAGCCAACTCCTTTGCTGAGAGCCAATCTTTTCGACGTTCTGAGGGAGTTTTTTTTTGCGCTGGTCCTCCAGGTATATATAGAATAGTATTCTAATTATCTTGCTCACTGAGCTGAAAGTTGTTAGCCACCTGATAAACTCTACATTCTCCTCTGTAGTCGTCGTAAATAATTTACTTCGAATTTCTTCATCTGTGCGAAACTCTTGCGAATCTTCTGCTGGCCACGCCGTTGATGGGTATTGTAACCATTCTGGCCCCCTCCACCAAATAACAGAATTTTTTAATTCGTTGGGACTAAGTCTTCTGGTCGCCAAATCTGCTGGATTGTCCGCCGATCTTACATGTCCCCATGTTGCTTCCAGTAAACTTGTAATAATTTCGCTGACTCGGTTAGCAATAAATGCCTTCCAGCGAGACGGGTGGCTTCGTAGCCATGCCAGAACAATTGAGTCGGACCAGCAATAAATCTTGCTTGGTTTTCTTGCAAGCTTTGGAACCAGAGATGACACCAACCTGGACAGCAAAAACGCTCCGCATAACTACAGACATGGTAGACTTAACACCTTAATCGGACTAACTTTGGATTTAGCCGTCATTAGATTTGAAATGGCTTCATTTTTTCCTCCAACAACCGCATACAAGGCTACAACATATGCTCTCTCCGACGCATCACAAAAACAATGTAGCTCCCAAGTGGAATCTCTATAAGAACCATACCATCTCGGGATCCGTATTGATTCAACTTCTTTCAACTGAATCCAAAATGAATTCCATAATCTGGTCAAATCTTCGGAAATTAGACTATCCCATTCGACTCCTTTCAGCCATAGGTTTTGCAGAATAATTTTTGCAGTGATGATCTTTATGAGCTAGCTAATTCAAGCCAAGAGTAAAAACTGCGTCTTTCTCGTCGAACAGCACGTCTATATCAGCTTTCTTCTCCGGTTCAAGGTCTACAAGCAGTTCCTTTTTATTCGCAGCCCATTTCCCACTTGCATCCCAGTATCCAATGAGACTCCCCCAGCGAACAAATCATCGACGTAGCGACCTTGTATAAGGACTCTTGCACCTTCAAGGTATTTCTTTTCTTCATCTTTTGCTAATTAGACCATGCAGGCATTGGCAAGAAATGGAGCAGGCGTTGTACCGTATGTCACAGTTAATAGACGATAGGTGACAATCGGTGTATTTGGTGTCTCTCGCCAGACTATACGTTGCCAATCTGCATCCTGCTGATTCATTAGAAATTGCCTGAACATCTTCTTAACATCACATTTGAAGACTACCGGATAGAAGGCCCATTGAATTACGATGGTGACTACATCCTCTTGCATTTTTGGACCTACGTGAAACAAGGAATTTAAAGAAATGCCATTAGCATTTTTTTTGCAAAGCGTTAAATACTACTCTAACACTGTCACTATCCTTTTTGAATACAGGATGGTGTGACAAATAGGTATTAGTTGCGCTAACCTCAGACTCAGAAATTACCTCCATATGACGCAACTCTAAATATTCCCGCATGAAAATGCTATATGCTTTAAACAGCTCCGGTTGTCTTGCAAAATGCCCTTCCAATTTCCTCAGATATGCTTCTGCTATGCCTCTTGTGTTTAACGGCATAGGAGTACGTACAAATGGTAGACGCACGACGAATCTCCCTTGCCGGTTTCTTGAATGCGTCTTACAGAAATGATCATAGCATTCTTGCTCTGCGGGGGACAAAATGGGTCCACTCTGCACCTCTTCTGTCTCCCAAAATCGGGATAACGGTTGTTTCAGTTTGGGATCCACAGCTGTATGATGAGCTGTCGTACGAGTCGACTGATTCTCTGAGTGAACGGTCCCAATGAGAAACCAGCCAAAAACTGAATTCAGAGCAGTTGGTGTGCCCGATGGTCCTTTCCTGATGCCTGGTAAGAGCGCAGCAGCGTAAGCGTCGGCATTCAGGATACAATCAATTAATTTTTTGTAAAGAAAGAGTCTGCACTACGTGTTCTGTCAAGACCGACTCCTCGGCTGCAAAGTCCAATAACGCTCTTGCCGTCATGGATTGTCCGTTTGGACCTTCCAGAATTACACACTCAGTAGCCAGTAGCGCCTTCCCACTTACAAGTCCATGTGAGCCTTGAAACGCTTAACTTTTATGAACCGAACTCACGTGTGCAGCAGTTTCTTCAGATATAGGCTCTTCGCAATCCTCACTGACAGTAATAGGAGCATTCGAAGCCCTCTGCTGATCCTGATGCAGTTTGGTGTGGTGTCTGCTACCGCATACACGACACTTTTCCTTGGACTGGCAAGCGTCCACGGTATTACTACCATTTAAGCAGTTAAAGCACAATTTTGCAGACATCGCATATGCACGGCGCTGACTCTGCGAATAAACCGAAAATTTATTACAATAACCTACAAAATTGTCATTTTTACAGAAAGAACAAGTAGACTTAGTTGTCGTCTTAGCTGGTACATGAGACGGCTACTCTGATGCTGAATGCGCGGATACACTCTTGTTTCCTTTCCGATGAAATTGCCTCCGTCCATGCTTTGTATTAATTTCATCCTCAACAGGAGTAGCAGCATTGCTCCTTGCTTCGATTATGTCCAAGTCAGCAGTCTTTCCCTCTATAAATTGCTTAATACAAGCATAGGTAGCAAAGCCGTCCTTGACTTTCAGTGATTTTAACTCTTCTTGTTGCATCCAATCTCTTCTTGTTGACTCAGCAAATTTACTCTCCACACAGTAGACGAAAATGGCGTCCCAATGCTCCTTGGGCCTTCCCAAGGCAGAAAATGTATTAATACTGTCATCGACAGTATTGACCAGTTGGCACAGATGAGCTACTTGTTCAGACGAGGCAGCTGGAATTTGCAGTAGAGCTTCCATCTGAACAGAGAATCTTAAATATTTATTGTCGTACCTGGTACAAAGCGCCTGCCAAGCCGTCACAAAGTTTGCTCGAGAAAATTTAATAGTCTTAAGTTTTTCAGTCAGCTCCTTCCCCAAACTGTTATTCAGATGCTGCATTTTTACAATTGGATCCATTCTCCGGTCATTGACAATCAAGGTGGTGAACTTGTCCTTGAAATGTTCCCAATCTCTATGATTTTCATCAAAGGTTGGAAGCTTCATGCGCTCCAGAGCCGCTTGTGTCATAACCTCACTTTGGAGTTCATTCTGGCCGCGCTGGTCATTCAGTACAGGGCTACTTATTTCGTCAATTCTCTGGCAAAACCATGCCTTCGCTCCCAAATAATTACCTAATGCTAGTGCATAAATTCCTTCCTTGAAATATTTAGTATCTTTTAAATGATCCTTGTACCTCTGCATTACATAGTCTCGACGTTGAAATTCCGCCCAGTATCCCTCGAGCAGCTCCTGGCTGCAATCAGACCAGCATCTAGCTCTTGATCCTGGGTCAATTCTAACTAAAACCTAGTCGCGCACAGCAAGCGAACTCGACTTATGCGTGCCCCTTGTTGTTACAACACTAGCGCTGTTAGCGGCGCCGGCCCGTACCTTGTTAGATGGCTCTTTTCAAATTTCGACCGGCGGTCAAGGACACTCGACATAAGAACTGAGAGGGAGGGGAGAAGTAGAATCCCGCGTCCAAAATGTCCGTCTGTTCTCGAACATTCTCTATTACATAATACCGACGCCAGCTCTTAACTGTACCAATGCCTTTTCGATTATCTAAATTGTACCGTGACTCATCCTTTTTTTTTGAACAGCTTATTACTTACCTCCTTTTGTTGAACATAGAGGTGATCGAATTTTACTCTGCTCCTAAGTCGACCTCTCGAACTTGGACGTCTACTTCTTAGGCAGAACGTATCCCAACTCCGTAGCGGCGAATTTTTCACAGTATTATCCGGCTCGAAGGACCAAACATTATGTAACGACCCGTTGAAAATAGGCTTAGTCGCCACACAAGAATCCACTTCGGAGTATAAAATAAAATCAGAGATACAGAATTACTTTTCATAGATAATTTGTTTGCTCCCGATGCTCCAATCCATCAGAGTAGCCGGTCACGGTACAAGAGAGCTCGTCTCTCCTCGTTTCACGTATATAAATTCTAACTAGATCATGTGACTAGAGGCCTCGCGCTACACACTCATCTCAATCACAAACACATTGAAAAAGCGACACAATCTGTAAGCAACTAAAGTAAGTAGACGGCCGAAACACTGCATTTATCTTATTCGTTGTTTCAATACGCGGTTTTTATCTTCAATTTTTACTAACTTAGGCGTTTACTCATTCCGCTCAACTTTTTTTAGCAAATCTACAGACGGGTTCACGTTATCTCGATTAACCTACAGTCGTAACTCCGGTTTCATATTATAGTAAAGATTGTCGAACTGTTCATTTGCATCAATCTTTCCATGCCGTCGCATCATTGTTGACAATGCTGTTACATACGCACGTACCGATTCGTTTGCCGCTTGCTTGCTCCGGTGCCTAATTGACTTGCCCCCTCCCGCCACTTGATGTCTAGCGTAGTAACACTTTTCAGTTATCTGTTTTTAGATCTTTTGTTCGATTACAAAGTATTTCGTTTTCCCGAATATGTGGAAGCCTTGATTTTGTTAATGGACCTGACGTAATACTCGTAAGCTTTTAATCTTATACTCTAGGTTAACCTATTCTTCAAGTTTGGTACATCATGAAAAAGTTCTCTATTTTGATTCTTCGTAAACCCTTTTTCATGACGTAACCGTATACAGTGTGTTGTCAAATGACAAATATGCATGTATCACCAAGCACAAGAAGTGCTTTGGAATTCTTTGTGTTTATTTATTTTCTTTCGATTTAAAATAATCAGAGCAAGGAATAGTACTCTGAGTATGGAAAACTCTATTATATTTTTTAATATAGTAGTGAATTTTTGGTGTAACAGGTCGAGCAAAGAAAATTTTATTTATTTATTTAGCTTTTTCTTTTTTTAAATTATTTATTAACAATGCTCTGGTTTTGTATTTTTGCCAGGAGGAAATATAGAGTAAGTACCTATTTCCATTCAGAAATCGCGTCAAATTAAATTTTAAAAATCTTAATTCGAAATTTAATTCGGCGGCCACCGACTAGAGTTGACCGCGCGGAAAGATAAAGTAAAGGAAGGTTTGCTACCGAATTTATTCACCTATATAAATTCGGGACGGCTTTCAATGAGCTTGTTAGCGTGGGATTTAAGGGCGGCCGCCACCGAATTTTTTTTCGCGTTTTGGGATTTTTTTTTGTCGTCCTTTAAACTAAATAAACCTTGCTCAGACTATTTTTACAGCCAGTGTTGGCATCAGCGTTCAGTGCTATACCAGAGAATTCCAAAAATACCAGGGCTGTGCACAGGTATTGATAGCCAGCATGTCAAACAATTGCCTACGGCTAGTTCTGCAAGACCTCAGACTGCACACAGAGGGTGACAGCTTCTCCCGACAAGGTTGCTTATACCGAAGTCTTCTGGGCTAATACGAAGAAACCGACTTCGTGCCAGTACTCAGGAAGGCATTGATCCACTGACACACCGAGTTACATAGCGGGAACAGTGGATCAGAGGGCAACCTGGAACAGCAGTTCCAGTTGGCTCTTGTAAATGACGAGGCAGTCGCAAAGGTAATTGCCAGGTTGGTGAGGCTGCTAAGGAATGAATCAGCGGACAATGACTAAAGGATCGGAGTGAAGTCTGACTGTAGACAGAGGTCAGATGCAACAGAAGAACAGCCGGACAGACAAATCAAATGGGTGGAGTTAGTGGCAGTATCAGATGAAAAATTCAGAATCCCTACAGAGTTTTACAGCATGCTAGCGAATCTAGTCACATGAAGGGCAGATCCAGCTTCAAGCACAAGGATAAAGGAGGACGATCGGAGAAGGTATGTGGAGTTCCAAGATACCTTCACGTGTCATTACGATGAATAGCAACTGCAGAGGGGAATTAGGCTTCGGGCAAGCTCTCCAAGAAGTGGGTATGGTCCAGCTTCTAGCCAGAGAGAGTTGGAGACAGAACGCTCTAGGCAGATGCCTAGACCTTGTATAAACGAAACCGGAGCAAGAGGACGGAATTGTTCGAGCTGGCAGAGTAGCCGGCAAAGCCATTCTCCTCGCGATGTGGGAAGCATTGTGCGCGAACCTGTCCAATGAGCATGAGATTTGATATCTGATTCAGATTCTGAATATGAATTGACAATACCAAATATTACTTACAAAAAGCTTGTGCTACTTATTCTGAAAACTTAGATAAACTTGAAAAAAATTACGAATTCATTTGGATCGATGGCGAGAAGTCATATCCAAATACTTGTAAAAAAACAGTATTATTATCCTTTCCAATTGTTTGAAATCTTTCTTTTCACCAACATGAAACAATATACAATTGATGCGTTTAAAGAGAATAATTATGATCTGAAATTACAAGATCTTGACACTTTTATAGGTATAGTTATTTTCAGTTCATTCAATAAAAAAAGTCTCAGAGAGATTATTGGTCATCTGATCCCTTCTTATCTAATGAAATTTTTTTTTCTGCAATGACTCGCGATATGTTCGAAGAAATCAAATTTAAAATAAAATATTCAAAAGCTAAAGACAAGGATCCAAAAAATAGGGGGTGGCGGGTTCGTTCGATGTTGAAACTTTTCCAAAACAACCTCCTGAAGTTCGATATATGGGAAATTAATAAGGATTGGTTTGAAATGTTAGGGTTTATGCACTTCAAACGTTTATCTATCAAATTTAGATCTATATTGCGGTAAAAATTCCCAAACTGTAAACAAAATTGCAAAATGTGGTTTAGGTACTCGTGTAGAATTGCTTTTATTAGAATCTTTTTTCGTCTAATAAATTATAATATTATCACTGCATTTCATTTTTACTTTGATACTTTTTTACAAATATGGATTTGATTTTACACTAGCAAAAATTATTAATTTCAAATGCACTGGCATTATCAGAAACAATCGCGTCAAAGAAAAGGATACACTTGAAAAAAAGCTCTGCGAGGTAATTATATTGTAAAATATAATCAAAATATTGGCATAAATTTCATCACTATTATGGATTTGAAGCCCGTTACAATAGCTGCAACTGCTGCACTATCAACTTCAAGAAGATATAGTTCAGAGGCTCGATTCAAAACTGATATACCTTTTCCGCAAGCTTTTGACTTACCGCAGGTATTACATTATTTTTTTGGTCCGGTAACATAATAAATATACACGTTAAAAAGTCAAAATTCTGATCACCTCGAGGTGAATGGGTTAAGTTGATCTTCAAGGTCACGGTCAAGGTCAAATCCAAGTTCATCATAGGATATGCAGGGAAAACCCTAAGTCCTTTATGTTATAGAATAGTTTTAAACATCGAACTTTCCAAGTTATCTTACAATTTGAAATTTTGACTTTAATATGATCTCCAAGATCAAATTTTTTGTTCCCATTTCCAAATATTAAAATGATCTTCAAAATACCTTCAAGGTCATGGTCATGGTCAAATTGAAGGTCACTATTCGACTTCCGCCTTAACTTTTTTATAGGCCACTTTTTTAATTTCAGCCTTCCCAAATGAGTTATTCAACTGTGTAACATAAAATGAGACACCTCGTTTATATTTATTTAAATAAAAATATTATTTCAACTCCGAACCACGATTCTTTCTTCTTATAAAACTTATCAGTAATATAAGATTAATTTAATTCATACTAATGGTTCAGTGTGGTTATTAATGCAGTCCTCCTATAATTCATTAGTTCTAATGTTATATTGTAAATACTTGTTTGCAGATAAAGTGGATATGTAAAGAATTTGAAAAATCAATCTATGGTCAAAAGGTTATACAAGTAATTGAAGATTCATGCAAAAATATAACAGTTGATAATATTCCACATCCTATATTTTCTTTAGGTCTCTTGCCAGCTAGTGAATTTAAAAAAATTGGAATAATAACGCAACTAAAGTGGCTTACATGGAGAATTTATGTAGATTGCAAGAGAAATATATCTTCAATATTTATTAGATTTTCTTTATATATGGTAAGTTTCTAAAAATAAATTTCCGAGTTCGTTTAGTTTATGTTTTGAATGAAACAATATCTTACGTATTTGGTGCGTGGACTAAAACTTTTTCAGTAGCTTGTGACATCCATATATCAATTTTCACTTCTATCGTAAAGAATAAATTTATAATATATTTGCGTTTCCTTTCATACTTTATTGTCTTGCCTGTAATGACGATGAGCACGTCGCTATCTGGGTAAGCCCCTCAATCACGGCTTTTATGCCACCATGGAAAACTCAGGTAGTTTACCTGCTACAATATAGGGAATCGGAACCCCAGTATCAGCGATGGGTCAGCGCGAGAAAATGAGCCAGGGGTATTATTCATTAACTTTATCACTACAGATATAATTATATTGACATATACAAGTTGATCGATTTTTGTAGAACTGTTAGTATATTCGGGTTGTTTAACTAAATAAACGCATTCATATCAAAGGATTATAATTATTATAATTATTATAAAGGAAGTTGGGCTCGTGTATAATTCATTTGCACAGACGCACTTGTAACAGTCCGGGTTTTTATAGGGTATGGTAGGGTGTTCTACTATCCCGAGCGTGCGCTCAGTTCGCTCACGCTCGCTGACCAGGAAGCAAACTTAATTCGCCTAGAAAATAATTGGGACGGAGGCTCACCCTATTAAAAAATTTTACGTTCGATCTTACATAAGTTCTTACGTGAGATCTTATGCCAAAATCTGATCTGAAATTTTTTTATTTATAAAAGACTAAACACCGTGCAAACTGTGGATAAACTCGTTATTAAGTGGATGCGGAACATAATTTCCGCAATCTACTATACCGACAATTCTCTATATTTTCTGCTATATCATCTAACGTAAATTTGTATTTTCAAATAATTTTGAAACGGCTTAATTAATGGCATTTCTGATTGCATCAAAATATTATTTATAATTCGTAGAATGTGCGTAGACTTCTTTTTTGGCTGATTTTATTTCCTAAACATCCAAAAAAGAAGTCTACGCACATTCTACCTATTATAAATAATGTTTTGAAGCAATCAGAAATGCCATTAAGAAAGCCGTTTCAAAATTATTTGAAAAATCAAATTTCCCTTAGAGGTTAGCAAAGAACATAGAGAATCGTCGGAATAGTAGAGCGCGGAAATTAAGTAAGGCAACCCCTTAAAGAAATTTTTTCAGATGCGGAACTTAAAAATTTTGCTACACATCGAAAAAAAATTCTTTAATAACGAGTTTATCCACATTTTACACGGTGTTTAGTCCTATTTTAACAAAAAAATTTCAGATCAGATTTTGGCATAAGATCTCACGTAAGATCTCACGTAAGATCTCACGTAAGAACTTACGTAAGCTTTTACGTAAGATTTTCCAATAGGGCAGTACGCTTCCGTCCGCCCCTAGGTTAATTACAGAATACAAACGAAAAAATAATGAATTTTTAATTTAAATTTGTATTAAATTAGATAAAAAAGACTTTGTAATAAAAAAAATAGATAAGAAAATATTTATATATAAAAAACATTAAGATTGAGGTTCGGTCTCACAACGGATCCCACAATAAAAAAACTATTTCCGGTTCGAATACAATCTTTACGGCGGTTTCACGACGTCAGGGCGAAAAACGGCGCTCCGTTTTTCTAAGCATTTAATTCATATATTGCAACCTCTCCAGTTGACAATCATAAATCGCGACACGGGCGAGTCTCAATTTTTACGCTCAATGTGCGCAAAACCCACTTCTAATGACCTCGGCTCAGTGCACCGAGGAGACTGCCGATCGACAGTCAAATCGGCGCTTTTAACCGCTCACGCGACCGACGCGTAGCTGGGAGATCGTGACATGGTGGGAAGCGCACTCGACCTCCAGCTCTCGATAGCGAATGAGCGCGAGTATACAGGGTGTCAATTAAGTCCCAGGACGGCTGAATATTTTCAGAGGTAAAGTAATTCTGATAAAGGTCAAGGTCATTTCTTAAGTAACTTTCAACGAGGAATCTAATGGTGACATTCACTTTGACCTTGGACTTGACCTTGAAGGTTATTTCAAGGTCAACTGTTTTTTTTTAAATAGGAACCCCCATTTTTAAGACTGGTAATCGATAGAGCGGGAAATTTTACATTCAGATACGTAATTAAGTCAGAGCTAGTGTTTGAACTTGAGGGTTACTCCAAGGTTATTTACACTCCAGCAAGGTTCTTAGATACCTCTGAATATTTTTGCAAGCGGTAAAGCTATTCCTCGTGTAACTTTCAACGAGGAACTCAATGGTGACCTTATACTTGACCTTGGACGTGACCTTCAAGGTTATTTCAAGGACACCTATTGTTTTTAATGGAAATCTTCATTTTTTACACTGGCAATCGATAGAGTGGGAAATTTCATTTCGAAAATAGTATTTGACGTGATCTTTAGAAGGTCAAATCAAGGTCAATTTTGGATAAACTGTCAAAATATTGTCGTATTCAAACTTTAGAGGATTTATGAAAGACTAAATGTTTGAAAAAGTTTTGAAACCAACAACATCGACCACCTTGACTTTGAGATCAGCTTTGCACATTATTTGAAAGTTCAAACACTTTTTAAATTAATAACCTTACTATCGCCCTTATTCTTACTTTTAGCGTTACCCAGAAACAATGACGTGGACGTAGTAACTTCTGTTTCTGTTTATGCCACTAAACCGGACAATTTAGATGAACTGCGCAATCGAATTATGCAAGAGGCTGCTAGAATCGATAGAGGGATGATTCGTGATGCTGTAACTCATTTTTACAATCGCCTAGCTTTTTGTCAAGAAGTTGAAGGTTTGCAGTTTGAGCACCGTCGTTAAACTTTGAATCATTAAGTAAAACGCAAAAGACTTTAGCACACCAATCGTGAGAGGCAAGGGGACTCACGTTAATCAAGCACCCCAATCATGAGAGGCAAGGGGACTCACGTTAATCAAGCACCCCAAAGGAAACAGAACTTACTACGTCCACGTCATTGTTTCTGGGTAACGCTAAAAGTAAGAATAAGGGCGATAGTATGGTTATTAATTTAAAAAGTGCTTGAACTTTCAAATAATGTGCAAAGCTGATCTCAAAGTCAAGGTGGTCGATGTTGTTGGTTTCAAAACTTTTTCAAACATTTAGTCTTTCATAAATCCTCTAAAGTTTGAATACGACAATGTTTTGACAGTTTATCCAAAATTGACCTTGATTTGACCTTCTAAAGATCACGTCAAATACTATTTTCGAAATGAAATTTCCCACTCTATCGATTGCCAGTGTAAAAAATGAAGATTTCCATTAAAAACAATAGGTGTCCTTGAAATAACCTTGAAGGTCACGTCCAAGGTCAAGTATAAGGTCACCATTGAGTTCCTCGTTGAAAGTTACACGAGGAATAGCTTTACAGCTTGCAAAAATATTCAGAGGTATCTAAGAACCTTGCTGGAGTATAAATAACCTTGGAGTAACCCTCAAGTTCAAACACTAGCTCTGACTTAATTACGTATCTGAATGTAAAATTTCCCGCTCTATCGATTACCAGTCTTAAAAATGGGGGTTTCTATTTAAAAAAAAACAGTTGACCTTGAAATAACCTTCAAGGTCAAGTCCAAGGTCAAAGTGAATGTCACCATTAGATTCCTCGTTGAAAGTTACTTAAGAAATGACCTTGACCTTTATCAGAATTACTTTACCTCTGAAAATATTTAGCCGTCCCGGGAGTTAATTGACACCCTGTATATACATAAATTCGCAATTCACGCGTAACAGAGCTATCGTTCATACATATGAACGGTACCTCAGTTATACAGTTAATCCCTTGGCGTCCCTCATTTCCCAGATGGGTTCAGCCAATGATCTTCTCATAAAATAGGAGGATATTCTTGAAGTCCCTAACCTCATGTTTGTGTGCCACACGGAAAAAAATCCTCCTAGGTACAGGTACCTCTTCTTCGACAGTGCCGATCAATTGAGAATGACATGCACCAATCACAGAGTTTGCACTTTGGGTTCTTCTCAAGTTCCAAACTAGCTCAGCGTTTGTGCAATGTGCAATAATTGTAATGATATTGTCACCTTTGCTTTGTTCCTACTCAATTTGAGTATTTGTTTTGGTCATACTTTTAACCTTTTGGGTGAAAGATTTAGCTATGCTTCATCCTTCAGTATGTTTCCACACCTCTGACTGGTTTTTTAGCGATCCATCTGCCTATCTATTTCTTCAATACGTCGCATAACCCAGTTGCTAGTTCTGAGCATATGAAGATTTCTTTCTTTACTAGTCATGCTAGTCTGTCCGCGATTTCATTACTTTTTATTCTTGTATGGACCGGTAGCCAAGAAATGGTTAGCAGTTGAGTTTTTGCCAGCCGACTTAAAGATCGGTAACATTCACCATCTGTAAAGTAGTTGTTTGGGAAATAACTATTTTTCTGTCCCCCTTTATGGCTCATAGGACGCAGTTTACCACACCAAATAAGTTTGGCTTGTAATACGGTTGTGTACTCTCTTAAGTAAAAGTGCAACGTTTTCCGTTCTTGCAACAGTATACTACGATACCCGATCCCTCTATCGTTTTAGAACTACCCTCATACCAGATTTCTCCATTTTTCGATAGTTTCACTCGCTCTGTTGTCCAGTCAGATTTTTCCGCTAAACTGATCCGGTATTTCCAATATCCCCGTTTGGGAGTTTTAGAGAACCGGAGATTGCCTCAGGCTTACTAAATAACATTCTCTTTAACTTTGCAAACCCAGTCTCACTGGATATGTCCTCAACGAAGGTCGTCCATTTGGTTTTGACGAACTTCCTAACTTCCGTCTTGAACCGATCCCTCTCTTGGTTAAACTCGTACCACCTGAGAGGGTTGTTTCTTTTCCCGGCCTTCTTAAGAAATTCACTCGTTCACTTTCTAAGTGAGACCAAGTTTTTATTCCACCATTTGACTCGGCCTCTGTGCCTTAGTCTTGTGAGTGGGCAGTTTTGACGATAGACATTCGGTATCTTACCTCTTAGCAGTTTTGTGTCCGCCTCTATTGTGAGTATATTGTCAATTGCCTTAGGAAAGTATTTCAGAGCTTCCGCGAGATCTGCTGAGTATTTTCTCCAGTCTGTATTTCTAAGATTTCTTTTCCATTAGGGTTTTTTGGGTCCGATCGCAAGGGTTTACTCGAGACCCTCCAATTAGTGATCTTCTCTGTAAGGTCCTTAGAGTATAGGGTTAAACCTAACGTTTCCTGCTCTTTAGAATGTCTAGTTCTGTAGTCATCAAATACTCCACCAAACATTGTCTCCAACGATTAATGTCAGTAATTCCCTACAGTTAGTGATGCGCCTTTGCGTTGCACCCTATCAACAGTAATATCTTTTGTTTCACGGAGTGTTCCACCAAACAAGAAGTAGGCCAACCCTATAGCTACTTTCCTAATGTTCAAGATTTTTGTCGTGACCACTGTTAAGTCCCCTGTATATAATTCCCATTGGGACACAATATTAATCCCTTTAGCCACAATGCACGATGACGAGGCTTATTGGATGATGCATCCCTAAAACCTTCCTAGGCCCTTACTAACGCCATTCATTAGCTGTGGTTCTTGGGACAATAATAACTGGGAAATCAGTTTCTCAGAATATTCCTATTAGAGGATACAATTAGTCAATAATACCCCAGTTGACGACATCAAGTGACCATAGCTTTTTGATAGCTAACAATTTGGCTGATAAGACATACAAAGCTACAGTGGCGGATCAAGTTGTGGGACTAGGGAGCTACAGACATGGATTCAATAACTAAAATAATTCTATAATCCATTAACTAGTGAATGCCTCATTATTAATTAGTCTGTGTACCAGGGGATAAAAATGAATATCATATAAATTATAAACTGAATTTTCTTATGCACCTTACATACTAGCTCTTATATAATACAATCTTCCATATTTTTTTTCAGTTTATTAGTACTTTACTTAGCACACCTTATATTAGTGTTATGAAAACTATAGATCAAGAAGGAATTCAAAATATGCAAGGACTTTTATATCTCGTCATTACAGAAACAATTTTCACATTCAATTATGCCGTATTTTATACATTTCCGGCTGAATTGCCTTTGCTATTAAGAGATGTTGCTAATGGTCTTTATTATCCTGCTCCATATTATGTTAGCAAGATATTAATTTCGGTAAGTATTTTTTTCATTTTTCATTTACATTTTCTAATGAAAAAGTATTTACGATTAAATATTAAACATGTTGAACAAACACTAAACGCAAAAAAGCACTGAACATTTTATTAATGTATTTAATAATATTTCTAGTAGCCTATTCTACTCCCCCATCTTAGATTAGATCTGACCTTAGATCTGATGCCGAAATCTGATCTGACGGAAAAGTAAAGTCCAACTAATCAAAAAATTATAAGTCCGGTGAAAAAAAATTCTTCAAAAATCCTGTTTATTTTTAATCAGGAAAGCTTTTTAAAGCTTTCCTGATTAAGCTCAAAAAAAGCTTTTTAACAAATTTTCACGGAAAACAGCTAAGTTTCGCAAAAAATCACGTGATAAGTCAAGTGATAAATCATGCCAAAATGTCATCCTTCTATGATAGAAAAAAACTATGTCCGAATTTCTAAAAATCAGCTAAGTCCATCACTTGTAAAATTTCATGTTTTTTGCGCGATTTGGACCATTTCCTGTCTATATAAATTGTCGAATTTCGCAAGTATTATGCGAGGTACCACATTAACTCACGTAAACTACATTAATGTCATCTAATCGTGCCACATGTTCTTGCATTTAGTCTCTTTGGTCAGCAATGGAATAAATAAATAAAGAAGATAAATTATCTTCGGTGAGAACTGCGATATTAGTACAACTTCCAACATGAAAATAAAATTATCAAATGCAAAATTAGATCAGCATCCAGCTAAAATAATAACTGTAGGTGGAAAGTAATATATTATGGATATACACATATGTATGCACTTTTTCGGTAGTTTGAGGACCGTTTTCGATACGCGCACAGAGTTTGGGGGATTTTAAGAAGATTGAGAAGGGTCCACAAACTTTCACCGCACGCGATCGGAAGTTTGAGGAGGATTCATCCGGACTTACATCTGCATGCTAGCACTACTTATTATTAGCAAATATTTCAAGCTATACATTGTTCAAAAACATTTTAAGTCACGCCCGTGTTCACCAACGTATCTTCGCCTAGAGTTTGTCCGATTAAAATCTTGATTTTTACCTTTATTAAACTAGATAGTCAACTTTAAATTGTTCGAAAATACTTAAAATATGTCAAATAACCATATAAACAGTTAACTTGCTCGATTCAAATGCTGATTATTTGTAAAAGCGTTGGAAACACACAAAGACAGTCATCTACGTATGTCTCTTCTATTGTTCGATGAAACTTTGAGGACCTGGCAGTGTATCATATAGGCAGGCTGCCGCATATTCTGCCTCAAACTTCCGGGCGGAAGATTGCGGGTATATTTATGGTTTTAAATCTGCATACCAACACCACTTATTGGAGCCGTCTACAGGAACGCAAGCCCCCTACTTGGTCTATGACGTTAAAATTTTGGACTGTTCCTGTGGACAATGTCCAGGTGTCGGGAAACACCCTCGGGACAACGGGGCGTCGCCTACAGGAATGCCAGCACCCCGCTTGGTCTATGACAAAAAAATTGGGGCTATTCCTGTGGACGATGTCCATGTGTCCAGGAACACTCTCGGGACGACGGGGCGTTGCCTATAGGAACGCAAGCCCCTTACTTGGTCTATGACGTGAAAATTTTAAACTGTTCCTGTGGACCATGCAAATGCGTTCCTCGTTTATAGCTAACGTGTTAGCGATATAATAACGGTAGAGGATAAAAGCATCACGAACTTGCACAGACAGATTAAATAATTAATAATTATATAATTACCTTGTCGGTGTTTGCGAAGTTTACTTGAGCAGTCGGTACGGACGCAGGTGCTGCTGGTAGGCTCGGCACGGCAGCGACGGAGTCCTTATCGGCGGGAAATTCGGATGCTCTTGAAATGATTAATTTGCCAAATATTGTTTAATAATTGAATTTATTATTCAGAATAAATACTGGTTACAGAAATAGCACTTATAAATTTAGTTTAAGGAATACTTTTGAAATACAGACTCTCAAAATAATTCTAAGTTACAATAGACAGAATTACAATAGAATTTCGGTACTCGGAGAGGCAGAGTGACGGCCTATTTCGGATATAAGACTGGATTACTGTCCTCTGTTTCAATCTCTATTTATACACCGAATTTTGGGGCGTTTTCCTCCAAAACAATCGATTCTTATTGAAAATCAATATATTCGTTAGAGCGTTTTCAAGAGAATTTACTTAGCGTTATCTCGGTACGTACATGACACGCAACCTTCCATTAGTTAATTGGAAGCTGACGCGAAGCTTGCGCCAACAACTTTCGCATATGGTGTTTGTTACCGACATTGAATAATAGGAAATACAAGTTTGTCGATAGAAAGCAAGTTCTATGGTAACGCGACTTTCCGCGAGATCGAGCGTCGGTAAGCCTGCATGCGCGACGCGCAGGGTAAAGCACGATGACTACGGCGCCACTCAGATGCCGACGTTACAATAAGAATGGTCCATAGGAGAAAAATTTTGAACATACAAGTATCTAGTGTAAAGAAAGTCATTTAACAAGTTATTAAAAGAAATACAAGACTCGAAGGGAAAATATAGTCTGTATAAGACAAATAATTGTAAGCGGATAAAGATATTCACTCAAAGAAGGCTATATTTTCTCGTTTTCTTCACCAGGTACTTAAACGTTCAAAGATTTTCTCCTATTGTCCCATCGTATAAAGAAAGCAGCAAGAAAGTCTTCAATTAGTATTTTGTAAAAGAAAGTCACTCGACAAGCTATAAAAGGGAATACAAGACCCAAGGAAAGAAATTAGATTGACCGGTGTAAATATTTTTATCATCTGGACTCTTCGTATAAAGAAATCAACAAGGATAATCTTAATTTTGTATTCTGTACAAAAAATTAGCAAATAATAAAAATATTGACACTGGTCAATATAATTATGTTACGTCCAGGATAAGAAATATAGGCTAAATTTATTCGGAAAAACAAATAAACATTATTCACACAATTTTAAAGGTTATAAATTTTAATGACTAAAACTTCAAGTGGAATTACAAATATTAGACAATTTTCAAACGGAATACGCGATATTCTAAAGTTTACTCTTTTAAAAATTAATTAATGTACCTTGCAATAAAAAGAGATGCGTAGATTCGTAGATGCAGTGGGTCGGGTCGGTCGGTCATGGCAGGTAGCGGCGCTTCCGCTGTCACTCCTTGCTCAGGGCCGAAGGTGTCGATGCTCTCTCGCTTTCTCTCTTTCTCTCTTTCTCTGTTGATGGTGGACAGCAGCTTTCCTTGGTTGAGTGGGTGGATCAATAGCCTATCCCGGTGTTGGAGTCTCTGCTGCTATCCTCCTCCCTCCAATGTTATAGCATAGGCCGTTGCCCTTACCGTTTTTCCGGCAGGGAGATCGGCGTGCAAGATTTCGAGTCCACAGCGAGCGGTGTCCCGTACTCTTGGCGATGCTCGGAGAGGCTCGTCCCTGTGCAGACTGGTAACTTCTTAGATATAACTGGCGTGGACGATAATTACTCGTTGTGTAGACTCGATACGACTAAACGATGCTAGCACTTAGAATATGGTTTTTAGAGTCTTTAATCCCCTCCATTGATTTCCGGTGGGTTGCATTCCTTTGCTCAATCTTGAGAAAATTTGGCTGCTTAATTCAAATGATCGTTTCCTGTCAGAAATTCGGACATGAATAATAATGTGGTTTTGCGATGGTATGTGATCTGTTCTTAGGGCTCATTCCCTAGGAAAGGTGGCTGTGCGCAATGCGTCTCTATTTTCTGTCTTGAATATTGAGTAGCATTTGAATATAAATCATTTTTTATGTGCTGAAAACTTAATTATTCGGGGTCTTATTTCAGTAATAAAATTCTTCCGTGATTCACTTCTAGGGTCTATTCCATGAGAAAAGCAAGTGCGCTCTGTGCGTTTCTATTTTCTGCTTTGACTATTGATTAGCATCCGTTTACAAATTATCTCCAAATATTTCTTTTAATACGTATTGTTGGGTAACCTACCTCATCTCTTTTATTGCCTTAATTTGTATGCTTTTTAGATTTCACACTTCCTTATAGGTGCACATAAGAATTTTGGTATGTCGTAAAAAGATTCGTGTTTACTATTTTTATTCATTATTGGCTTCTTATTATTCTCATTTCTCTACTCGTTATTATTCTACACTTATTACTTTTTACGACGTAGCATCTCCCCACCCATACCAGAACGAGTGATCTTAGAAAGATCGTCGTTCGTACATACAAAAAGATGTTTTTACATACTTCTATTTCATTCCGCGTAGTAAATAGAAAATACAATACTGTTTTTTACTAGGTTACATTCATCTTAGATAATACGAATGTACATGATTTTTTGCGTTCCTTATTCAGAAAAACATTTATATATACTTTGTGAGGGAGTTTTTATTTAACTAATTTAAATTATTGCGGACGGAAGGGAATTCGTCGCCATCGAGCTGTCTTGCAATATTTATGTACGCAAGCAGGCTCGACGAGACGAGAGGAATATGACGAGTACCTGACGCTCGAATCCGAGGGTGGTGCGAAGGAGAGAGAGAGAGACAGCAGAAGAAGCCGGTGAAGCGCGAGAGAGTTTTCCAGCGGGAATGAGCCCGACGGTGCCGCGACAACGCACGCAGCCGAGGCGAGAGACGGCCGCTCAGCTGAGCGCGGCCGCCATTTTCCCTAGACCCCGCGACTGCCGCGACGAGAGACGGGGACGCCGTCGAGGACGACTAAAACACATACACTCATCGAACACACTTACACACACTACACTAACACATACACCGCTGCACGCGGCGAGGGTCGCGAGATCGCGGGCACGCGAGGAAACGCGAGCCGGTCGAGCACGTGTTGCTCGGCCGGCCGAAACTGAATAGGCGCGAGGGAGGGGCGGCTCACTAGGCGCAAGAGAGACCGCACGCGCGGTGGGAGAGAGAGCGCGCGCAGCGGTAGAGAGAGAGCGCGCGTGGCGAGAGAGACGGCGCGCTATGTGCGAGAGAGAGAGGGCGATAAGCGCGGCCATATGAGCGAGAAAGAAACGACCGATCTCCGCTCCTATGCATCGTAGAGCCTTGAAAGATGGCGCACTAGACTGGTGGTCACTGTGGCTATTATGCAGGTGCTCGCCTCCGCCGGGGGCGACATGTCGCGTCTCCGCGAGGGCGCTAGTACCGCCGCGCGACCTCAGGTTCGGGAGGGCGCTCGTGTCGGGAGTTCGCGATCGACGCGAAGGTTGACGATCGGCGCGAAGCTTGACCTTGAAGGTTATTTCAAGGTCAACTGTTTTTTTTTAAATAGGAACCCCCATTTTTAAGACTGGTAATCGATAGAGCGGGAAATTTTACATTCAGATACGTAATTAAGTCAGAGCTAGTGTTTGAACTTGAGGGTTACTCCAAGGTTATTTACACTCCAGCAAGGTTCTTAAATACCTCTGAATATTTTTGCAAGCGGTAAAGCTATTCCTCGTGTAACTTTCAACGAGGAACTCAATGGTGACCTTATACTTGACCTTGGACGTGACCTTCAAGGTTATTTCAAGGACACCTATTGTTTTTAATTAAAAATCTTCATTTTTTACACTGGCAATCGATAGAGTGGGAAATTTCATTTCGAAAATAGTATTTGACGTGATCTTTAGAAGGTCAAATCAAGGTCAATTTTGGATAAGCTGTCAAAATATTGTCGTATTCAAACTTTAGAGGATTTATGAAAGACTAAATGTTTGAAAAAGTTTTGAAACCAACAACATCGACCACCTTGACTTTGAGATCAGCTTTGCACATTATTTGAAAGTTCAAGCACTTTTTAAATTAATAAACTTTCTATCGCCCTTATTCTTACTTTTAGCGTTACCCAGAAACAACGACTCAACGGCTGATCTCAAAGTCAAGGTGGTCGATGTTGTTGGTTTCAAAACTTTTTCAAACATTTAGTCTTTCATAAATCCTCTAAAGTTTGAATACGACAATGTTTTGACAGTTTATCCAAAATTGACCTTGATTTGACCTTCTAAAGATCACGTCAAATACTATTTTCGAAATGAAATTTCCCACTCTATCGATTGCCAGTGTAAAAAATGAAGATTTCCATTAAAAACAATAGGTGTCCTTGAAATAACCTTGAAGGTCACGTCCAAGGTCAAGTATAAGGTCACCATTGAGTTCCTCGTTGAAAGTTACACGAGGAATAGCTTTACAGCTTGCAAAAATATTCAGAGGTATCTAAGAACCTTGCTGGAGTATAAATAACCTTGGAGTAACCCTCAAGTTCAAACACTAGCTCTGACTTAATTACGTATCTGAATGTAAAATTTCCCGCTCTATCGATTACCAGTCTTAAAAATGGGGGTTTCTATTTAAAAAAAAACAGTTGACCTTGAAATAACGTTCAAGGTCAAGTCCAAGGTCAAAGTGAATGTCACCATTAGATTCCTCGTTGAAAGTTACTTAAGAAATGACCTTGACCTTTATCAGAATTACTTTACCTCTGAAAATATTCAGCCGTCCCGGGACTTAATTGACACCCTGTATATGCATATATTCGCAAAAGTTCATAAAAACCGAAATTTTGGTTGTTCAATTAAAAATATGTGTATGAGATTAGTATTATTAAATATTAATATAGTAACATAAGTTTCCTAATCGTTAATGGATTTCCACTCAAAGATATCTACTTTTAACCTCAAAAATATTAGAACAATTTCCTTTCAATTTTTACCTTAAAAATGAGTAAATTTTAAACATTAGTTATGTGACGCAAGGTACGACGGTGAACCTGCGCGTCGTCACGAGCTAGCGCAAGCGAGCGCGGCGAGGGCAGGCTGAGCCGTGGCGTGCGGGAACGGCAGCCATCTTGGAAGCTAGAGAGATTCTCTCGAGCCGTCGGAGACGACGGCCGCGCGCTCGTGTAGGATCCGATACGAGCAAAGCGAGAAGCGACCTAGTGTGAAGCCGAGCGAGAGGAGGTCGACGAGCCGACAGGAGGGACGTGGCAGATTTCGAGCGGGTATTGTTAGTACCGCCCGACTACGCGAAGAGTCGAGGAGCGCCTTGACTCTAAGGCAAAGTATTGCCCGGCGAGCGTGCGGGAACGATTTCCCCGTTTTTTCTCTCTCTCTCTCTCTCTCTCCTGCAGATCGCGATCGCGGACTCTCATGCGGTGAGAGTCGCGGCTCTCGTAAACGAGCCGCAGCATAGCGGAACATCGGGACCTCGAGCACGAGATCGAGGTCAGATTCGTCGCGTGTTGCGTGAACGGGCAAATAGCCCGTTCCCTCGTGTGGGTACGGGTGCGTAACGTACGGAGCAGGCGAGCTGCCTGCTCCCAAACATAACAGATTGTTAACGCGGTGCAAAGCCCTTGCTCCGTGTAAACACCACCGATCGCGGGTCAGCCGGCAATACTCGGGACAGTTGTAAATCTGTTTACGGAGGAAATAAAGGCCTCCGACTTACATTTCATTTGATCGTATCGTTATTTCGAGTAGTCCACGGGACTACTCGACACACCGTTCTTTAATCTAACCTCCCGGATATCGCCCCTCTTCCGCAGAGCTGGGCGGCCGGCGTCAGCTGTCCCGGAGAACGACAGCTACGCGAGCGCGAGGGACGCGCTCGCATTCCAGCACGCGAGTACAAGAAGCGAGAGTACAGGTGTACTCTCGCGTTGTATAAGGCCTCGCGGGGCACTCGTGTATGCCCCATTGCACCTGTCTCGTTTCAACTGGCGCCCAATAACGTGTGCATCGGGGAGAAGGACCGCGGCGCGACGAAATTTAGATTTTTCTTTGTTTAATTTGAATTTACAGATCGGGTTACCGACCAAGTCGATGATCCAAAAGCGGAGTAAGCTTCGCTAATTGACCACTAGGTGACGACGCGCTTTTTCACAGGGAGTGAAAAAGCCGCGAAATATGAATTCAATTTAAATTCTGGAGATTGTGTGTGCGCGCAATTAAGGTAAAAAGAATTAATTTTTATTATAGGAAACGGGAAGGGAAAAATCAGGGGATTTTTCCACAAGTAGAATTAGGTGGAGAGAGAGAATCGCGCGTTGCGGTGAACGCTTCTTCAAGCGAAAGGAGCGTCCGAAAAAGTGAATTCGGTTGTCATTGCCATCGGATTTATTCAAAAAATAAATTTTTTTGTTTTGTTCGCGTTCGAAGCAATAATTCGAACATACAATTGCAGCCGTACCCTGCTCCTGTCAAAAAATTGTTTTTTTTCTTTTAGAAATTTCTGGAGTAGGTTTCGCAAAGCGAACAGTTGCAGCCGTGCCCTGCTCCTGTTCGGAAACTTTGCGATACTGGAACTCACGAGGAGTACCAGATTCTGATTGAATAAGCGAACGGTCGCAGCCGTGCCCTGCTTCCGTTCAAGTCGCTTTTAATCACTGAACACGCGGGGTGTTCAGACTCATTTAACAGCATACAGTCGCAGCCGCGACCTGCTTCTGTTTCGGGCAGCTGTTGAATGAATACTGGAAATTTCATTAAATTTTAGGCGAAGACAAATAGAGAATTCACGTTTTCGGTAAAGGGAATCTTTTGAGTTGGCCAGTTAGCCAACACTTGTAATTTACAAAAATTGTAATTTACTAACACCCGAAACACGTTTGGGAGAAAATTCTAGATAGAATTTTTTCCGTTTAAATTAACCTCGAAAATCAAAAGTTTTCGAGGAAAATTCGTTTTCTCGCTGAATTTGGCAGCGTGAATTTCAGATAGAGTCGCGTAAAAAAAAGTAGATATTTTTGATACAGTTCGAACGCGACTGTGCTACAAACTGTAGGCAGTCGTAAAGAAATTCTCTAAAACGTGTTTCACATCGAGAATCTCCTACACTACACAGTAGACGTAGTTGCGTCGCCAAGCGAAAGGGCCGTCCCATAAATTTTTTTCGCGTTTTTGGGACAGAGGGTAGACCTGTACTCAATCAGGCAAAGATTAAGTACAAAGCGGAACCGACGGAAAGAGACGTGCAGCAGTCGCTGATGGCGTTCCCGATCGAGGAACAGGAAGAAACTATCCAGCACTTCGGCTTGAGAATAGACGGCGACTGTTTCGTGCAGCGTCACCGTCTGTAATTGGCTGCAACGAGGAGGAGTAACGCACAGCCCGGGAATGACTGAAGAGGTCCTTCATCGAGGAGACATGGACAGGACCTCCACAACGATCCCGGATGAAAATTACGAGAAGGGCCGACCCTACCCTCTCTCGATTTATGAAAACAGCACTATATGCCATTCTGAAGGCGACAAGGTAATTGGCAATACAGAGCCAAGTCGGACGCCACCAAACATGGGAAAGCAGGAGAAGGACCGCAATAACAAGTCCAACGACGAGAGTCAATCGTCAGAAGAGCCAAGATCGTCGAACAGAGGAAACATCGACGATCAGATGGCAAGGTTGGAATCGGTATTGCGGGACATCCAAAAAGCCGTTCGGGAAACCGAACGCAAATACGATAGCCTGATGAACATGGTGGTTACTCAGGCTAGGACCATGACGGCTCTCACGTTGAGAGTCGACCAGCTGGCTCGTGAAAGATATCAGAAGCGGCCGCCGGTGTCGAGTACGAGAATCGGCGGCCGACAAGTGGATGTCATATATATAGGCCATGTGACCGAGAAGCAACCGGCACAAGCCGAAGCACTAGTGCACGAAATGGTCGGAACGGAGCCGACCACTCTTGGGTGCACCACGTGGGTGACCCACACGATTGATATCGGAAATGCTCGACCCATCAAGCAGCGTTATTACCCGTATTCACCGGTAATAGAGGCTGAAATGCACGCGCAGATCCAAAAGTTACTGGACGCTGGCGTCATTGAACCATCCACGAACCCGTGGTCAAGTCCGGTCGTGATGGTGAAGAAATCCGGTGGAGGATACCGGATGTGTTTTGACTATCGAAAAGTCAATACGCTTAAAGTTTCGCCGGGCGGATACGCAGCGTAACAGATGGACGCGCTTTTCCGCAAAGCCAAAGCGGCAAAATATTGCACAACGTTTGACATTAGCAATGCGTACCACCAAGTATCTCTGTACGAGGCGTCCAGAGAAATAACGGCTTTATCTGTACCTGGAGTGGGCCATTTCCAGTACAAGAGAATGCCATTTGGCCTGGAAGATGCAGGAGCATCCTTTCAGCGCCTAATCGACATGGTGGTCACCCCGGTTGCGAAGACTACACATTCGCATGCCTGGATGAAAAGCCACTTCTACCAATGCGAAGTGAAGTACTTGAGTGTGGTGCTGAACCAGGAAGGGTTCCGCCCCGACCCAGAGAAAATAAGGCCGGTGCTGGAGTACCCGCCGCCTAAGAATGTGAAGCAGCTAAGACACTTTCTAGGCATGGCGTCGTGGTATAGGAGGTTCCTGAACAAACTCGTCACGATTGCCGACCCATTTACGCAACTAACGAAGAAGGAGCGTAAGTTTGAGTGGACGGAGGTGCAACACTCCGCATTTGAGCGGATAAAGGCACTCATAGCCTCCACCTCAGTCCTGCACCGTTCTAACTTCGACAATGAGTTTACTGTTCAGACGGATGCAAGTGATTCGGAAATCGGAGCGGTTCTCCTCCAATTTGAAGACGGCAAAGAGCGAACAGTGGAGTTCGCCAGCCGCGTCCTCTCACCTACCGAGAGGAACTACAGCGTGACAGAACGAGAGTATCTCGCTGTAGTATGGACAGTAAGAAAGTTTCGCCCATACATAGAAGGCTACGCATTCCGCGTAGTCACGGACCACAGTTGTTTGCGATGGCTGCGCACATTAAGTGGTCCGACAGGACGATTAGCTCGGTGGACCTTGGAGCTACAAGGCCACTAGTTCACTGTTGAGCACAGGAAAGGCGTGCTCAACAATGTCCCAGACGCCCTTTCTCGGGTGTACGAGGAGGAGGGCGAGGAGACGCCAGTGGCTGGTGTCTCATAGACAGAGGATTCCCAGGATGAGTTGTACCTCCAACAACTTAAGAAAGCCAAAGAGGAACCATTCACAGATCCAAAAATGAAGTGGTTCGGGGGTAGATTGTTCTATTATAACCCCGATCAACTCATGCAAGGAATCCTAGGGGAAGTCTTCGAGTCGAGTCGTCTCCGACGGCTTAAGAGAATCTGTCCAGCTTCCAAGACGTCTGCCGCTCCCGCGCGCCAAGGCCAAGCCTGACCTTGCCACGCTCGCTTGCGCCAGCTCGCGACGACGCGCAGGTACACCGTAGTACCTCGCGTCACACCCTTCTCCCTGATGCCGTTAAGCCACGTCTTTACGGCTTCTGCTACTCTTCGCAAGCCAATCCTCGGATAGAATAGGGAGTGAAGTATAGGATGGGGTAAATGATATTGACATGAACTACATTCTGATTCTGGAAATTACAGTGGGGGAAGCGGTACTCGGCACGGGTCGCCTACAACTGCCTCCTCTGGCTGATGTACCACCCGTGCCGGTCCCACTTCGGGCACTGGTTGGCGCGTTCCCCGCATACCATGCAGCGGAATCGGCCCGGGTACTGTTCAAAAAGCTCCCGGCGCTGATCCTCTTTCTCGTCCGCTTCCACGCGGGCGCGGAGGGCCGCTATCCGTCGCCGCTCCTCCGCCTCCTCCCTCTTCCTCTGGAGGGCCCTTTCGCGGCGGCACTCCTAACGCCGCTGCTCCTTCTGGAGCCATCGCTGGTTGGCCTGTCTTGAGGCTCGGGCGCGTTCCTCCTCCGCCTTCTTTTTCTTGCGGGTCTGGTACACTTCGTCGTAGGCACGATGTGAAGCTGCCAGGCCCGCCTGCTGTGCCCGCACTTCTGTGAGTGTCGGGGACGCACGCGCCAACTCCAGGATCTCTCCGTCCACGTCCTCAAAATACCGGAGGCTGGCCGCTGGCGCATCCCCGATCTCTCCTCCTTGGCCGTGAAGGGCCGTTGCCGTGAGAAGACGCCATCCTCTGCGCCTCCTCTTTGGATCGGTTGGAGACGAAGCTCCTCTTCGTCTCGCCTGTCTTCCGACGGCACCGTACGTCCTCCTTGGTCACGCAAGGCGTAGGTATTGCTGCCAAGGATTTCCGTAACCTCGTACGGTTCAGCGAATTTTGGAGCTAGCTCCCCTCTACTCCTTTCGCTGCATTGGAAAAGACCTTGTTCCTTTCCCAAAACAAAATCTCCGGCGTTGAAACTTACATCACGTCGAGGAGCACCTCAACCCGAAGGCAGAGCATTGCCCGGCGAACAATTCTCTCTCTCTCTCTCTCCCTCTCTCTCCCTCCATCCCTCCCTCCCTCTCTCCCTTCCCCCTCTCTCCCAACACTAGACGCCCTCACTTATTCAATCACTTATCAATCTCCGTAGGCTCCATGCTACCGGAGAACACCTGCATGGCTTCATCCCAACGAGCCAGGGAGACCTTATTAAAACGTTAATTTCCGCTGAGAGAGGTTAGGAAGGAGTCGGCTGCCTTTTCGCGCGCTCAACACACGCACAGGCGAACACAAGCTCAGCAGCACCACACCTGTGTACACACCGAGCAGACGTCAAAACAGAAGCGAACAGACCATCAAGCCCTCTCCAAGCGCAGGTACGTCTTTCTCTGCGACACGTGTCATTTGCGGCGGAGTATGTGTGAGACCTATAAACAGGTGCTCCGTCTGCAAGCGGCCTTGTCATTCTAAGTGTACGCAGAGGAAAACAAACGCGCCGTGCGATGTGTGTTGCGAAATCGCAACACCAAGCATTAAGGTAGCCGCTCGGGACGAGAAGCTCGGCTCGCCTTGCAGGGGCAATAACCCGCGCGGCCCCCCGCCAGATTTCGGGGGTCTCCACGCCAACGCTGACATCACCGCCAGCACGAACGCACGCAGCTCCCCACCTAAGTTCGCGATCGTTCCGAGTCAGCACTGAAGAGTCTGGCGGGACAGCAGCCTACCAGGCGCCTGTGGCTGGCTCTCTTACTGTCGGTCGGGTTGCAGAGTTGCAGGCACCGACCGACACAGAGCAGACTAGTACAGGCGTACTGAAGTTAAGCGAAGCAGTGAGTCCGTGCCTTAACAACACCATAAAAACAGCGGAGAGTTCCACGTCTCTCCCGCTATTAGAAAATGACGCGTCGGATCCTCCGCTAGGAGATAACAGCCTAATGGGACTATCCCATGTGTTTGAGATTTTAGCTTGATAAAATTAGGATGATGGTAGTTACAGAGGGCGGGAAATTAAGTAGACGCAGTTGAGCTGAAAAAGAGCTCTATTTGCTGAGTTGGCAACTTTCATACCTTTAACGACTAATTACTTGTATTTATGATTAAATAACTGTAGAGCTGTAGAGTGGCAGAAATTATGCAGGAGTATAAGCAGCTGAGCCTTGTGGTGATATGTAGGCCGTGAGCAATAAAGCAGGGGATGAGCAGGTCGAAATTAACAAAACTTGAAGAGAAAATCCAAAACGTCCGTTCCTTCCAAGTGTTTGGCTGAGAGAGAGAGATGGCGAGAACGTCAGCGCCGGGACGCTATCTTTTGGCGCGAAGACGCCTGAGCACGCACGCGCGTGTATGCAGCGCTTGTCGACTCTACAGAAAAGCGACGCGCGCATGAGCTCGGTCGATAATCACGGGGGCGCGCGTTTCAAATATGCAAATCGCAAACATTCCGCCCGCAACATCAACGCCTTTGATGATTATAAAAAAGAGCGATGAGCAGTAGAATCGCAGCTGACTGAGTCGTAAATCCATCCAGCGTTGAAACGTAAATCTTGATTTGACAGTTGAGCGATGCAGCAGAGTCATAAATTCTGTTGCATGTAGAGTTGAGTGAGTGAAAAAGTGGGTCGTAAAGCCACTTTATGGGTTTTAAGTCCACTTGATAAGTGATGAGCGTAGCTTGGTCGTAAAGCCAACTACTGTTGAGTGGAATCAGCCTTTGGCAGAAGCACTGGCAAAGGAGCGAGTTTTGCAATTGGGCTAGTTATTGTGGAAGTTGCAGTTTTGAGAGTCACCACCCTGGTGAGTCCATCCTGTCTAGGATGGAGTTGTATAACTCGAACAAGAGGCCACTTAGCTGGAGGTGATCTCTCATCCTTGAGCAGCGCCATTGAACCAATTTGAAGAGTGTGAGAAGGGTGATGCCACTTTGAAATCGCCTGCTGTCGTTGCAAGTAGTGAGATGACCAGCGTTTCCAAAATGTCTGTAACCGTTTCTGGATGAGTTGCCAGCTTGCCAACACAATTAAGAGCTGAGCCTATAAGGAAATGTCCTGGAGTAAGTTCTGAGACATCTGAAGGATAATCACTGAGTGGCTCTAAAGGTCTTGAATTGAGCACAGCCTCTATTTGAGTAAGAAGAGTCGTAAGTTCTTCATACGTCAATAAAGTCTCTCTAATTGTGCATCGCAAGTGAAATTTGACTGATTTCACCAGCGCCTCCCATTTTCCACCCATATATGGAGCAGCAGGAGGAATGAACTTCCAGGATGTTCCTTGAGCAGCGAACGTGGAAGAAATGAGCTGATGTTCCAAAGAAGCCTTGGTGAAGAACTAGTTAAGTTGAGTTGTGACACCTTGAAACGTGGTTCCACAATCCGAATACATCACTTGCACTATTCCTTGGCGTTAAACAAACCTACAAAAAGCAGCAATGAAGCAATCGGCTGAGTAATCAGTGACAACTTCTAGGTGAGCAAGTGATGTGTTGAGACAGACGAACACGCAGAACCAACCCTTGTCGGTTTTACATCCTGGTCCCTTTCAGGTTTTAATTGTCACTGGTCCAGCATAATCAACTCCTGTATGAAGATAGGCTCTCGCTGGAGTGAGGCGTGAGATGGAAAGCTGTTCCATAAGCTGCTGAGCTTTAATGCCACTTTGCCGAGCTCAAGAGACGCAGCGAAGAATGCGAGCCTTCACTGACGCTCTCCCTCCAATAATCCAGCACGTCTGCCGGAGTTTAGCGAGTGTCAGCTGAGTACCTCCATGAAGTGTAGAGCGATGAGAAGAGTCGATGAGTAGAATTGTGAGATGAGAGTGTCGAGGCAATATTGCTGGGTAATTATCTTGATAACTGAGAGCTGAGAGTTCTAGTCATCCTCCAACTCGAATGATGCCTTCAGCATCAATAAAGGCTGTCAGACGAGTTAAGTTGTGATCAGAAGGAAGAACAGCACCTTTGCTGAGTTGCTGAATCTCCTGAGCGAAGTAGGCCGCTTGAGTAGCCTTGATCCAAAAGAGCTGAGCGTGATGCAGGCTTTGAGCATTGTAGAGTGATGAACACTTGAGTTTTCCCTTGAGCACATCTCTCACTCTAAAAAGCAAGGATGTTACAATTAATAATTTATTCAATGAAGAATACCTGTAAATAACATTTCAGTGATATGTGGGTTGCTGAGCAATAGAGATAAGAGCGACTCCAGGTCGAGCTTCTGAGTCTGCATCAACAGAATTATATGTTGGCTGTTTAAGCCACTGAGATGGATCAAGCTTGATCCAAGCAGATCCTGACCACCAGAGTATGTGATTTTTGAATTGAGCCGTGGAAATGCCTTGTAAGCCTCAGCTGTATTTTCAATGCCAGGAACGGGTCGTCAGGTGTTGTTAAGGATGCACATAACTTGAATGTGGGCAACTCCACATGAGAGTAACTTATGCGTCCGTCCACAGATGAGTAGAATCTATGTTCAATTGAAGAGAATCTTTAGCAGTTTTGATGAGTTTGGTTAGCAGCAGAGCTGCTGCGAGTTCTAACCGAGGGATAGTTAGTCTCTTGAGCAGATCAATGATGTCGTTGAGCCTGTGGCGGGTGAACGAACAACTATGTAAGCAACGGCTGCCATAGCGTCTTGAGAAGCATCTGAGAAGCCGTGAAGTTCTATTGTGGAAGAGCTCCAAATACCAAACAACCTTGGAACTGATATGCTGGCCAGCATGATAAGGTCTTCTCGAATGTTGAGCCATCTTGAATACACTTGAATAGGGAGTGGATCATCCCAACCAAGTTTGAGCAGCCAAAGTTCTTGCAGTAGAATCATGGCAGTGATGATAATAGGTGAGACGAATCCAAGTGAATCAAATATCTAAGCCACTTCTGACAATATTATCCGCTTGGTTAGACGTCCTGAGTGTGGTGAGAATTTTGATGTGAATGTAAAACAGTCTTCATGAGGAAGCCATTTTAATCCGAGTAGAGAGATTGCGCAGTCGTCTAAATTGAGTGGAGAGCCATCTGTTGATGAAGCAATCAACAAATCCTTTAGAGTTGCATGCCATTTTGAGCGTGGGAAACCGCCCGCGATACACAACTGTGTAATTTGGTGAGCAATTTCATTGAGCTGAGCAGGAGTATCAGCTCCACCAAATATGTCATCGACATATCTTCCTTTTTTTAGTGAAGGAATGGAGAGAGGATACTTGTATCCTTCATTCTTCACAAGTTGCAATAATGCCCTCATGGCAAGAAACGGAGCAGCTTTGGTCCCGTAGGTGACCGTTGTGAGCTGGAAATCCACTTCATCATGAATTTGATCCTTCCGAAGGATCCTCTGCAGATCCCAATCATCAGGATGTACCTGGAGCTGCCGATACATTTTCACAATGTCCGTGGCAAAGAGGTGACGAAAGTGGCGAATCCATATGAGTACTTCGTTGATGTTGAGCAATAAATTGCGCACCAGTGTGCATGATGCCGTTGAGTGATTTACCAGAAGATGTTGAACATGAGCCGTTGAAAACATCTCTGAACTTGGTTGTTGCACTATCAGGTTTGAGGACACCATGATGAGGTAGATAAAACGGTGAGAAGCTTGAAGCTGTAGATGATTCCACCTTTTTCATATGTCCCAATTCTAAGTATTCATCCATGAACTTCCTGTAAAGTTTGCCCATGGTTGAGTCTTGAGCAATTCTTCTGGACATTCTATTGAGGCACTTTGATGCTGTAGAGCGTGAGTTTCCAAGAGCTGTAGGATCTTCTTTGAGCGGAATTCTGACAAAATAACTGCCTGTTGAGTTTCTCATATGAGTTGCGCGGAAATGGTTTTCACATTCCTCTTCTTCAGGACTCAAGATGTTGTCTGAATCGTGACTGAGATCTTCTTGTAGCCAAAATCTGCTGAGCAGTTCGTCAAGATCAACATCTGTCTTGACAATGCTGTGGTGAACTGAAGCAGTCTTGGTTGATGTTGTTTGAGCAGGTCCTACTATGAGCCATCCAAAAATAGATGATTGAACAATTGGAGATTCTGGATGGGATTTAATGAGTCCAGAATTTATAATGAGTCCGTGATTGTCAGCTCCAATGATAATATCCACTGGTCGAGGCTGGAAAAACTTCTCATCAGCCAAGTTTAAATTCTCCAAATGCGGCCAATCTTGAATGGTAATCTTGACTGATGGTGTTAACGAGCTGACCGCTTTGAGAATATGCGCCTCGATACTTATAGCCTCTTGAGTGAATCTTGATTTAAGAGAGAGCTGAGCGGAGCCGAGAGTGTGAGCAGCCTTTACACCTCCTATTCCATGGATTACAAATGATGATGAACGACGTGGGAGCTTGAATTGATACACCAGGTGTTCGGTGACGAACGTCAACTCAGATCCAGAATCGATCTTGAGATGGAAGTAATGATAGTACAATGACATTCTGAGCTGAGCGATGGCTGTACCTAAGAGCATTGCTTCATTGAGATTGGTATGTGATGAGCTGAGCAGTGGGTTGAGCAGACTGAGATGTGCTGAGCTATTATGAGTTGAGAGTTGAGCAGACGACTGCACCGATATTTCAATGAGCATCTGAGTTTGATGCATGAGCTGTTTGAGTAGCAGATGACGTTGATTACTTTTGTGGTGGTTGAGATTGTGAGCGTGATTGATGAAGCATGGTGTGATGCTTTTGGTCACACACCTTGCACCTTGCTGAGTTTCTGCATACACTTATATTGTATCGCCCTAGACAGTTGTGACACAATTACTTGTCGCGTACAACCTCATGACGAAGACTAACTTTTAATGTTCTGAACATAGGGCACATCACGATGAAATGCGGCTGTTGGCACTTATCGCAAGGGTGAGCAGTGGGTCCAAGATTATAAGTGACGGTCTTGGATTGAGCGGAAGGGAGTGGCTGAGCTGATGTTGTAGCCACGTTGGAAGATTTGTGTTGAGCAGCTGGCTTATATTTCCCTGCTAGGTCCTCAAAACGCTCAAGTGCTCGTGCACGTGACGTCAAAAACGTACGCACATTCGCTGATGTGGGGAATTCTTGAGACATACCAAAGGAGTATTCCCAACTCTCCTAAGTTGAGCGGTCCATGTTGCGCATCGTAAGATGAGCCAAGAACATATCCTCAAGTTGCTCTGATACGTTAAATGAAGCTAAACCCTTTGTCACTTTACTGAGTGTCATCTCCAACGCATTAAGTCCCTGTGCTGACTTGGATGTTAAGGGCTTTTGATCCAGCAGTTGGTCGAGAAATGAGCAAATAGCTAGTCGTTTGTTGTCGTAGCGACAAGATAATTGAACTCATGCTGGATCTAATGACCTGTCCTCGACGGGGTAGCCTGAGATGATTTGGGCAGGCTCACCAGACAAACAGCTGTTGAGATAATGTAATTTCTCTATAGGTGCTAAACCTTCGTTGCTGAGTACTAGGCTTTTGAATAAATTTCTGAAGTGTGGCCATTCAGAGTTCTCTCCGCTGAAATGAGGCAAGCTGATGTCTGGGAGTTTCGAACATCAATGAGCTGAGCTGGTCACAGTATCGAATTGAACTGGAATTGATAAGATTAGATCAGAGACTTTGCGCAATAATCTGTGAAAATGTTTAACAATAAGAGCAAACTGATTTTCTTTAAAATACGGAAGTTCAGCGGCTTCTGAGCTCCAGAGCACTTCAATGACCTCTTGATCTTGCCTGGCTTTGTCAAGAAGGCCTTCGGTTTGTAAACGGCATTCACGGAGGAGTCCTGCTGACAATGCATCCTCGTTGAGCTGTTCTTGAATGTCCTTGAGCACGGTGAGTCGCAATGCCTGTGTCGAGCATCGGACTTCCAACTCTCGTGGAGGCCGGTACGAGCGGGTTATTAGTGGCGTCATCGGAGCGAGGCTAAGCTTTTCGCGCACAACACGGTCTGCGTCTACGCTGTCGATGTTGGAGAGCGAGGTAGATCTGGTGTGTTCCACCTTTTTTGCGTCCTGATCTGGCACCTTGAGATTGACGCCGCTGTTCGATTGAGTCTTTTCCGCATCCATGTCAAGTGATTGAGATGTGCAGTTAATGAGCGGCAGAATGAGCGGGTTTTTAGCTTCAGAACGTAGCACCCATACACCAGTATCACCGTTGTGTTAGAGCGTCGTTTATAACTGCACGCACGCACCCACTGTAAACTACCATATCCGGCTCGAAGGACTACATGTTTGAGATTTTTGCTTGGTAAAATTAGGATGATGGTAGTTACACAGGGCGGGGAATTAAATAAACGTAGTTGAGTTGAAAAAGAATTATTTGCTGAGTTGACAACGATCATACCTTCAACAACTAATTACTTGTATTTATGATTAAATAACTGTAGAGCTGTAGAGTGGCAGAAATTGAGCAGGAGTATAAGCAGCTGAACCTTGTGGTGATATGCAGGTGGTGAGCAAAAAAGCTAGGGATGAGCAGGTCAGAATTAACAAAACTTGAAGAGAAAATCAAAAACGTCCGTTCCTTCCAAGTGTTTGCTTGAGAGAGAAAGAGATAGCGAGAGAGCCAGCACCGGGAAGCTATCTTTTGGCGCGAAGACGCCCGAAAACGCGTGCGCGTGCATCTAGCGCTTGTCGACTCTGCAAAGCAGCGACGCGCGCATGAGCTCGGTCGATAATCACGGGGGCGCGCGATTCAAATATGAAAATCGCGAACACCATGTTACCATGTTTTAATATCAGTGAGCACAATGGAGCTCTTTTTTCAACGCTTCGACATGCTTGAGAAGCAGCTGGACGACCTTAAGTCCATTTTGGAGGGTGGCCCTGTTTCACACGCTATCCCCACTATTTCGACGGAGGGACCAGAGTGTGAAATAGCGAATTTAACAGTCAGGGTCTCCACCCTTGAGGATTTGATAGGCAACCAAAATGGAGTGTTGAAAGACAAGTGGGCACAAATAAAACATTAAGATATTTTTGATGGAACAATAGTAGAGATGAAGGGCATTATTTGGGCCTTTATAGTGTATAAATAGCTTTAATTATGTCAGCACTTAAAGTGTAAAAAGTTCCATTAATCAAAAGTGACGCATAAAATCTTCATAGCTATTATACTGAAAAGTGTATTTTTTTTCAATTTAACCCAGGCCTACCCCCTTAAGGCGGAGTTCTTGAATGTGAACTCTATCAGAGCGCACATTGAAGAGCTCCGTCTTTTCCTTGCGGATCATCCCTCCTTCCATATTTTTGCAATCGCTGAGTCCTGGCTAGGTACAGTTGTCGACGACGGCCTCATTCGGGTCCCTGTTTATTCGACTGTAAGGCAGGATCGTAATGTGAATGGGGGAGGCGTTCTCCTATTTGTTCAGAGCGACTATACGCAAACGTGCGCGGCTCCGCTCGGCAATACTCGGCGCGTTCGGAGCACTCGGCTCACGCGCCCGATCTCTACTAACTTCATCGGGACGCGGGCAATTGTAAATCTGTTTACGGAGGCAATAAAGGCCTCCGACTTACATTTCATTTGATCGTGTCGTTATTTCGAGTAGTCCACGGAACTACTCGACACACCGTTCCTTAATCTAACCTCCCGAATACCGCCACTCTTCCGCAGAGCTGGGTGGCCGGCGTCAGCTGTCCAGGAGAACGACAGCTACGCGACCGCGAGGGACGCGCACGCATTCCAGTACGCGAGTAAAAGAAGCAAGAGTACAGGTGTACTCTTGCGTTGTATACGAGCTGCGGCGACGTGTGTTCGCCATCGGGTGCTCTCGCGCACCCCGAGGTAAGGCCTCGCGGGGCACTCGAGTGTGCCCCATTGCACCTGTCTCGTGGAGAGAATAGTCTCCTCCACGAGACAAATAAGTAGCAGCAACCCCGTTACAGTTACTATAATTCCCTAAAAATTAATTGTTAGCAAACATATATTTTATCATTCTTAAAATTTTCATTTTTTTATTTATTTATTTACTTATTATTATTTTTTTCTTTATCGTTATAAAATGTTTTGACTGTTTTGGTGAAAAACGTGAGTTTTTCGAACCCTCCCCTGTCACACGAGTTTCCTGATTTTCATTTTCCCACTCCACTTGTTCTTCCGGGGTCCATTCTTTAAAAAGGGTCGGTCGTCCCCTGTTTTGATTAGTTCTATCTTTTTACTCCTACCATAAGTTGCTTAGGTTGTGAGATACTCTCTCTTCTCGAGAGGCTCCGTATTAGTGATGCTGAGGGCCGTCTGTCCTCGGATCAAGTGTTAGAATTTTTGGGTTTTGTGGTTGCAGCGAGTGTATTAGTGTCTTCGCAAACCCAGTCCTCTCACTCTATGGGTTTGGCGGAGCCGCATAATTCTTCGCCCTCCGGATCGCCTGCACATTCGGAAACACTTTACGGTAGTTCTCTTAGTGCCGCCTTGTCTGGGCCTATTGATTTTACCTTCACGGGACCGCCTGCGCCGGTTTTCTCTGGGCCTATATATCCCTGCCGCCCTACTGTGCCATACTCCGGACCTTCGAGGGTAAACTACGTTATCTGCTTCTTCTTCGTCATCTAGGTAAGGGTTATTTCCTGTTATTTATAGTATATTACGTAACAAAGGAGGTAAAATAGATGGTCCCAGATCACACGTAAATTGGCACCCGAGCCGAAGGCGAGGGTGACAAACGTGTGATCTGAGGCATTATTTTTTACTTCCCATGTTGCATATACTGTTTGTCGGCCTAGCGAGGCGGAAATCGTATCCTTTTCGATCGAGCGCCGGGAGGAAAGGTTATGGTTACCTCCCGCTAGGCTGAAAATTTCTTTTGCTTCTTGCTCCTTTTCCTAATTTTCTTTTTTATTTTTCCCTAGTTCTCCCTGGCTCACAAACAACTATTGATATGTGTCCTTTCTTTCCTTTTTATTATTTATAATTCTCCATTTTAATCTCCCCTCTTTTTCTTCTTTTAGTCCCCTCCCGTGGTCTCCAAATGACCCGTGAGTTCCTCTATCTTCCCGATACTTCCTCTATCTTTTTCTTTATAGAAGATGTTTAAAAAGTTAAAGAAGGTAATAACGTTTTATTTTTGTTTTTGCTTTCAGCTCCTACAGTCCAAAACCGCCGTCATTAATTATTGATGAGGAGAACTCAACTTCGGGTCCTTTATCTTTTCATCCATGGTAATTCTTTATTTATATATATATATTTATAAAATAATATTTTTCTAATTTTGTTTTTTTTGTGTTTTACAGGTGAACTTCACTTTTAGATGCTATTTGATTTGTATATTTTTTTATTATTATTTCTGTATTTGTATTATCCTAATCTAAGTAATAAATAAAAAAATTATTATATTTTGTGTTACTTAGTTATTATATTTCTTTTTTCTTTATTTTACTTATACTTAGTTTCATTCCTATATATATATTTTTTTTTTCTCTTTTTTTGTTATAATATTGTCCGTTTTAAAATTTTTATCCTTCACCTTCCTTATTATTTATTTTATACTTCTGTTTCCCTAATATCAAACTCATTCTCTTCCATATTGCAATCATACATGTCTCAAAATTCAACTAAATCTTCCACCTCCTCTTTTTTTATAAATTCACCTATATCCTCCCAGGCTTTCTCTTTTTCTACCTGCTCGTCCGTACATTGCATGGCCTCATCTATTAGTATTCTTTCTTCATTTTCCGTATACCTGCAACGGTGTGAGGGTTCTATACTCATTGCTACTTGGGTGTCTTTATATTTAATCGATATTGTCTCGTTATCCCCTATTAAGTTGTAACAATCGGGTTTTCTATGAGATAGGAGGAGGTGTCTCGGTTACTCCTGAACTCAATACGTTCAGGAATACTATTCGCGAACAGACTCAATACGCCTGTTACAACCCCAAGCTATCACGCTCAATACGCGTACAACTCTAATACGAAACGAGCTCAATGCGCTCGCAAACCCCTTACGCGGCACTTTCAATAATAATACGGATTTTTTTACTATGCGGAGATAAATAGATCACTACACTTGCATTTATATTAAAACTATTTAATACTTTTATTACTAATGAATAAGAAATAGAAAATAAAATAATACAAAAAAAAAACCAACTTCGCTTATTTTATCGAGCGCGCTCGTTTATTACATCAATAGGGCTTCGCCCTGTTCTCTGCATCGGTGATTCTAAAACGAACGGAAAAAAACACACACGTCAAACACTCGCTTTTGACATCAACCATACGCATTTGACGGATCGCGATTCAGTCCAATCGCTCACGCTCATTGCGCGCGGCGACCTCTCCTCTAGGGTTAGAGCCCGGCTCAGTGCGCCGAGTGGACTGCTGCGGCAGTCAGCTCCCGCTTGCTCCGAGCTGCTCGACTCGAGGCGCGCTCGGTGGGAGAGACCGGTTGTCATGACGACGTCTTCCCGCGGGTGGAAAGGCGTCGCGTAGTGGGGACGCTCGGGAGCACACTTGCTCTCCGGCTGTCGCGGTCGCGCTAACGCAAGTATACAGGGTGTTCGAAATGTTCCGGACCCCCCACTTATAACATAAAGTAAGCATTTTGGAAAAAAATGTTAAATACAAAAGTTGTTAAGTTTTGAAGGTTGAACTAAATGATGACCTTGGATTTGTTATTGGTTATCATTTTCAAGGTCATTTAAAGGTCATCTTCAGTTTTTTAAATAGGGACCCCTATTTTTTATTTCAGATTCTGAAAGAGCACAAAATTTTACATCTGGATATGTACCCACGTTATGGCTCAAAATGACCTACAGAGGTCATTTAGTGGTTAAATGATTATTTAGTAGCAGAAAGCCAAGAAATCCCGATTATTAAGAACTTTGAGCGTATCTGACCAATACTAAAGTAATTTGATTTTGCAAGACAAACTTTATGGTGGCGTTAAATTGACATTGCCCTTGATTTTCAAGGTCATTTGAAGGTTAACTTTAGTTTTCCAAATTAAGCCTCCTAGTTGTAATTCTCCATTTTGCACCAGCGCTAAATTCTGCATTAGGATTGTAGAAGGTGTAATTGACACTGGCGTAAAATAAGCCTTAGGCCAGACAACCACATAACTCGGGCGAGAATATGATAAATAAAAAAATGTCTAATCAAAATAAGCCTTAGGCCCAACAACTACATACCTCGGGGGGGAAAATGATAAATAAAAAAATGTCTAATCAAAATAAGCCTTAGGCCCAACAACTACATACCTCGGGGGAGAAAATGATAAATAAAAAATGTCTAATCAAAATAAACCTTAGGCCCAACAACTACATACCTCGGGGGGGAAAATGATAAATAAAAAAATGTCTAATCAAAATAAGCCTTAGGCCCAACAACTACATACCTCGGGGGAGAAAATGATAAATAAAAAAATGTCTAATCAAAATGAGCCTTATTGCTCAGGCACGGGAGGTACAACTAATTAAGGTAACATCATGGGTGATCCAGCCAACTAAGGCAAGACCATCGGCGGCCCAGCCTACTAAGACAAGAACACTAGCGGCCCAGTCAGCTAAGGCAGGACTATCGGCGGCCCAGCTAACTAAATTAAGACAGTGGACTATTCGCCCAAACTGAATTTTTTTAAAATGTCGTTGACAGGAACTTTTTACAACAACTGTTCAAATTGTTGCCCATTAACAGTTTGGCAATGTGCTAACCGATTGTAAAAGGCTGCAACAACATTTCGCAAGATTTGCTGAGGTATCAAGTCTATTTCATCAGTGATTCTTTGGCGTAATTCATCCAAGTCACGTGGTTTTGTAACATAAACTTTATCCTTCAAGTATCCCCAAAGGAAGTAATCAAGAGGCATTAGGTCTGGGGACCGAGGTGGCCATTCAATTGTACCTCTCCGCCCAATCCATCTATCATGAAATGTTGCATCTAAATATCGGCGAACATGAATACCGTAGTGTGCAGGAGCACCATCCTGTTGGAAGTAAATTTCGTCCAGATTTCCACCCGTTAAATTCCGTATAGCAGGTATAATTTGGTCTCGAAGCATGTTTTCATACATTGCAGCATTTAAATTACCTTCAATAAAGAAAGGGCCAAGTACTCTTCCATTAAATATGCCAGCCCAAACATTTACTTTTTCAGGATGTTGCGTGTGGTCCGCTCTCATCCAATGTGGATTGATGTTACTCCAGTATCGACAATTATGTCTGTTCACTGTTCCGCTTAACTCAAACGTGGCTTCATCAGAGAAAACAATGTTATTGAGGAGCAAAGGATCATCAGATATCATTTGCATCATTACATCACAAAACTCTACCCTTCTATCAAAATCATCTTCAGATAATTCCAGTACCAACTTTAATTTGAAAGGATGCCATTTGTTGAGTTTCAAAATTTTGTGCACAGATGCAGCTCCCATTTCATGCTGTTGTGCACAACGTCTGATGCTGCAATGGGGGTCCTCAATAAATGATTGTAATACGTCTAAGCTCTTTTCATCATTAGACGATGATTTGGATCTACCTGATTTAGGACGATCTTTAATACCACCTGTCTCTTCAAAACGTCTAATTGTACGAATTACGGTACTTTTTGAAATAGGGTTGTTTTCTTCAACTCTGAATGTTTCATTGAATAAACGCTGTACCTGTTTGTAACCTCTCACTTGATCACCCCACCCTCGCATCATCAACAAAGATATTCTTTCTCGTTCAGTAAGATGTGCCATTTTTCACTACGATTAAAAGTACAATTATTGAAAATTAATACAATTATCTGAATTTCGAAGTAAGAGAACTTCACTTAACTCTTGAAAACAGAAAAGTAAATAGGAGTAAACAATTGTTAATTAACAATTATAAATGAACTGATTCCTAAAAAGAATAGTGAGCAAAATCTTCTAAGGTACAAGTAACGATCCTGAAAATGCTATGAATCATGCGTAGAAACTCGTAACCCTTGCAAAAAATTATTGCAATAAAAACTGTTCATGTAAAACGGTTAGATTATTTTGCTTTTGAAATTAATAACACCCAAGTGTCCTATGTAGATCATTTCGAGCCATGACGTGGATATTGTACATATCTCCAGACCTAAAATTTAATGCTCCTCCAGAATCCGGAATACAAAATGAGTCCCTTTTTAATAAGCTGAAGATAACTTTCAAATGACCTTAAAAATGAAGGCCAATTTTAAAGTGACCATAAAGTTCGTCCTAGAAAATCAAATTATGAACTTTAGTATTAAAGTACGAAATTTTTTTTTTCTTTTCGTCAAATACACCCAAAGTTCTTAATAATCGGGATTTCTTGGCTTTCTGCTACTAAATAATCATTTAACCACTAAATGACCTCTGTAGGTCATTTTGAGCCATAACGTGGGTACATATCCAGATGTAAAATTTTGTGCTCTTTCAGAATCTGAAATAAAAAATAGGGGTCCCTATTTAAAAAACTGAAGATAACCTTTAAATGACCTTGAAAATGATAACCAATAACAAATCCAAGGTCATCATTTAGTTCAACCTTCAAAACTTAACAACTTTTGTATTTAACATTTTTTTCCAAAATGCTTACTTTATGTTATAAGTGGGGGGTCCGGAACATTTCGAACACCCTGTATAGCTTTACAAGGAACGTCGTATGGAGAGCTTTATCTCGAGCGGCACGGAGCTAGACTGATCCACCTTGTTTTGGTCTCGCCTTAGTAAAGTCGTCCCGCACACACTCATGCATATACACTTCAATACCCATTTCTATCTATATATACAGGGTGTGTCATTTTAATCTATCATCCCGAATAACTTTGCAGGATGATCTCCTATTGAAAAACTTTCAATACAAAAGTTATAGGGGGCGAAGCGGGTCACGTAACAGTATGAGTGACCTTGACCTTGATAACGTTTTTCAAGGTCATTTGGAGGTTAAAATCATTTATTTAAATAGTAACCCCTATTTTTGACTTCAGATTCTGAAAGAGCAGGAAATTTTACGTTCCGATATGTATCGATCTGAGGGGTCAGAGTGATCTCCATGGGTCAAAATCTCTGCTGAAAATGTAAAAATTAACATGGGAACGATGAGGCATCTAGTGCAATGTTGATCATTACGTCAACATAAGGTTAAAAATATCAAGTTTAAAACTCTAGGTACCTCTTATTTATTATTGTATTTAAACTGTCAGTTATAGCGGCCATCGGTAGAATCGGATGTAACTTTCAAGATTCCAAATGATGATGATAATTTTTGCCAAAGCATCTTTGACAAACTTTCAGTTGTTTGCAGGCGTTTTAAAAAGTTTCATTCTTTTCCTGCCTTTTTGACGAAATTAAAACAATTGTTATACCTCGTCCTAATGAATATTTTAGTTCAGTGGCTTTCTACTTTGAAAACGTAATATAAGTTTCTCCTGGAGATTTATTATTTTCACGCATTTCACCTTTGGCAACGAAGTTTATTATTTTGTCAGTCCTTTTTCCCAAATGTTTGTTCCCTCGTTCTAAATTATTAGCAACGCTTTGTGAAATTTCTACAATTTGCTTCAAGATTCGACATTTTCTACGTAGGGTGAGGAATTTTGCCACTTTTCTATTGTTGTCTAATTATGCAGTCTATTACTTTTATTTCGTCTTCTGCTTAAATAATAATACTTTTATAGTAAAATAAATGGCAGACTATACCCCTGCTGAAGTAGTCGACAACATACCCATTGTTGGCGCTGCTAATGGCAATTATTTCGCTGCACCACGGCTTTATGCCGAAAGATATCCTGATAGATGTCATCCAAGTCGAATAACTATTAAATCTTTAATTGTTAGAGCAGAGGGAGGTAACTTAAGGCGCATTCGACGCAAGACTGGACCAAATCAATTAAAGTCAGTAGTGACATTAGCCGTTGTTACGATGAATCCGCATACATCCACTAGAAAAATTGAGCAACAACATGGGATATGTAGGCCAACGGCTAATCGTATTCTTCGACTCCACAAATTTCATCCTTACCATATTAACCTAACACAAACACTGGAACAAGGTGATTTCAATCGCCGACTTCAATTTTGTAATTGGGCTATTAACCAATCAAGGAACAATCGGTCATTCTTTTCTAACATGCTTTTTTCGGATGAGGCGAATTTTAATAATGAAGGAGGTGTTAATCGACACAATTGTCACTATTATTCAAATGTTAATCCTCATTGGTAACGAAATGTTCATCCTTAAAGAAAATGGTCTATTAACATCTGGGCTGGAATAATCGGGAATCACGTTATTGGACCATATTTATTCCAGGGAAGTCTAACTGGAATACGTTATCTCAATTTTCTTCAAAATGATCTACCTGTTCTTTTAGAAGATTTAAATTTAAATATTCGTGCTTGTATGTGGTTCCAGCAAGATGGAGCTCCTGCGCATACATTTGGTCGTGCAGTAAACCATCTGAATAATGTATTTAGAAATCGATGGATTGGTTTAAGGGGACCGATTCATGAATGGCCTCTAAGATCTCCAGATCTAGCCCCCCTAGATTTTTTTCTTTGGGGGTTTATAAAGGAAAAAGTTTACGCTACTGAGCTAACAACGATTGAATATATGCAGGAACGAATTCGTTAAGCATTTAGAAGCATTGTTCCGCAAATACTCAGAAACATCCAAAACGACTTTTATCGACGAATGCGTGTCTGCATCCAGCAAAATGGAGGACTTTTTGAGCATCTTCGTTAAAATGATTAAAATCATGATTACAATCGGCCCTTTTCAGGGCCACATGATGTGCAAAATCCGATTGACAACCTCCCCGTGGTGCACATCGGATAACGCTAATGTCAATGGTGGGAATGAAAGTGTACTAAAGAGCAAAAAATTCGGGTTTCCCTTTACAAAAGAAACAGCGCCGAAACGTATTTTGGAAATTTTTCAATCGGAGGTCATACTGCAAAGTTATTCGGGGTGATAGATTAAAATGTCTAAGGGTTCCCATGTTAATTTTTACATTTTCAGCAGAGATTTTGACCCACGGAGGTCACTTTGACCCCTCACATCGATACATATCGGAACGTAAAATTTCCTGCTATTTCAGAATCTGAAGTCAAAAATAGGGGTTCCTATTTAAAAAAATGATTTTGACCTCCAAATGACCTTGAAAAACGTTATCAAGGTCAAGGTCACTCATACTGTTACGTGACCTCCTTCGCCCCCTATAACTTTTGTATTGAAAGTTTTTCAATTGGAGATCATCCTGCAAAGTTATCCGAGGTGATAGATTAAAATGAGACACCCTGTATATACCAAGACATCGCATTATTGAACGTTATTGAAAATGTAGAAATAAATACGAATACAGTAAATTGGTTAAAAAGAATTTGTATTAAATATGAAGATTGTACATTTAAAGGATATATTCTTAACAATTTTTGTTGTGAAAATTGTAAAAAATAATTGTAGTCGTTTTAGTCGTTAGTCGGTTGTTATTTGGAGGCGCACCAACGGGCCCCTGCGCGGGGACGTGCTGACTCGCACGTAGGCTAAATTAAACCCCTTGTGCTTTGCCTCCTATAGTTGTGATGTGCATACTCCCTTCGCTGTATGTCCGCCAGGGCATATCGCCCCCTAGTCTCCTAGTGCAGACGAGGAACGGCGGCTCCCTAGCAGAGGGGACAGAGAAAAAAACCCACTGCTGGTACGCCCACGCCGTTCTACCGGCCGCTCCTCAGGGTCGGAGGGGTATTGCATGCCCGGCTCACCTACGGAGAGCGGGTGCACATCACAACTGGACTTTTACGTTTAAACGTAGGATCCAAACCACGTGAGCTAATTGATGTTATTAGACACTTGTAAACAGTGGTGTCTCTCAGTTTTTGGTATAGACCGGGCTCGAACCAGGGACCTCCCGGTTACGAGTCCGATACTCTACCGACCGAGCCATCGCCGCTTTTAAAAAAAATAATTGTAAGAAAATTAAAATAAAATTTCTGTTTTAAAAATATTTAATTACGTTTTTATTAAATGTTTAATTTACAAATATGATGTTTATTCTGTTTTTTTTTTTTTTTTTTCGATGCCCGTCGCCAACTAGCAGCACGAGCGTAGCGAGTTGGTCGGGCATCGGACATATATAAACGCGCGATAGGTAAAATAAAAAATATACGCAGATTACACTAAAGGAACCCGTGGCGAAAGTAAAAACATGGCTGCGCAGAACAACTGCCAGTTGAGGTCGGTTTAATGGTTAGAAATTGATTATTTTACTATTTTCTAATCAATAGTATAGCCGTACTTGCGCCCGGGGATAGAGAAAAATACAATTTCTCCCCCTTGTAAGAAAATCTACTATTCCAATAGTCATGCCTTCGGAGTTGATCGCACGTCCCGTCATTCCTAACGCTATTTTATTAACAATCGCATTTCTTTAAATAGGAAATAAAATTCTGTCTCGTAGTCGATTTAAATCATTTTGCGAATAAATTCCACTGATTGCTAGTATTTCTGGGCTTACATATTTCCATGTAGGTCGCGTTTGTGGCCTCAAAACTTTGGTCATTTTAACTTCTACAGGATCGGGCAATAATTTATACCATTATACGTTGAACTTATACATAATTGGTAGCCTTTTATCGCAGGAAACTTGTCTTCCAGTTCGAATTAGTATGTGTGTTCGGGGAGATAAAAAATAATTTTCTCCTTCCCTTGTTACTGGCAATTGTTCAAAACATTCTCCCTCGGTGTCTCGTCCTTTTACTTCAACTCGTAGGCGTTTCAATAAATGTATAACTTCTCCTGCGGTGACTGAGATGTATCTAGGTACTCCCATGATTTTATATGCAACTTCTTTCGGCGCAATGGTGGCCAATGCTAAAACTTGATCCATGATTTTTCTTTCAAGTTCGCACTTGTGTCTTAAGATATCATAATACATCGGCGTGACTTGTTTTCTCAAATATTTGTTAAATGATGTTTCTGTAATATTGCAGTAATATTAATATTGAATATTCCACGGATATCTATATATTATAGCAATATTACTGAAATATTGAAATAATACTTTGGAATATCCTTTGCAATATCGAGTGTCGCGGTAATATTTCACAAATATTGCAGAAATATTTTATGTCTTCGACACTCACCACAGAGGTATTGTAAAATGATGTTTCTGTAATATTGCAGCAATATTGCTATTGAAATTGTACAAATATTCTTTGGATATCTGTATAATTCTTATACTACCAATTTGATTAATTATACTATAATTTATTTTAAATTGATTTTCTTTCGATGAGATTTGAACCTGCGGCCTTCCGATTATGAGTCCAACACCTAGTCCACTTGATCACGAGTCCTTGATTGTATATTATATCATTATTTCTCACTTAAGATAAATTCGCAAAATCTGTCGTATTGAGTTTGAGCATTATATGAGAAAAAAAGCGTTTATTATTAAACAATAATTATTGTACAAAATTTATTATTTAAATAATTTTTGCATTAGATTTTCAGGATTTATACTTGAAACTTAATGCGACTACGTTAAATACATTGAAATTGTTTGAATGTATTCTTGCTAATTAAATTAAGAAAACTAAAATTATTAAATGGTCAATATTTACATATAAAATAAATAAATCTTAATTTATTAACAAAAAAAAAAGATGTAAAAAAAGCTCCATAAGGGATTTGAGCCCGGTCCAAAAAATTACGATTCCGGCATGTTATCCACTTAACTATCATAACATTTAGTATCATATGGCAGGACGTCGCATATGTCCATCTGCCTACATAAATTTTAATATGAAAGAAATATACGTGCATTCAATTTTCTAATTAACATTTTAGAATAATAATATTGTAAGGAATGTTGCATCTATATGATATTCAAAATGTTTTATTCTTTACCTTTCAGTTATTGATGTAATTTTTAAGGAATATTTTTGTGCATTATTTTTTAAACAATATATATAATATTGCAGAAATATTCCTGCACGATATTCCTCTATGATATTCAAATACTTTAGTATTAAACCATTGATGAAATATTGCAGGAATATTCCTGAATGTTATTCCTTGTAACGGGGTTCTTTCTGACCTGTTATCTCGCGGAGGAGACCTTTCTCCGCGAGATTGGTGCTATGGGACACGCACGAGTGCCCCTCGTGGTCTTTACCTCGGGGTGCGCGCGAGCACCCGACGGCGAATGTATGTCGCCGTGGCCCGTATACAATGCAAGAGTACGCCTGTACTCTTGCTTCTCGTACTCGCGTGCTAGTGTGCGAACGCGCTCCTCGCGTTCGCGTGACCGTTGTCTTCCTTGACAGCAGCTGATACCGGCCGCCCAGCTCTATGATAGAGTGGCGGTATCCGGGAGGTTAGGGATGGGGGAGGTTCGCCGAGTAGTCCCGCGGACTACTCGGAAGAATAACGCGAACAAGTAAAAATGCAATTCGGAGGCCTTTATTGACTCCGTAAATGAAAGTTACAATGATTGCGTCCGAATGGGTTAGTAGATGTCAGGCGCGCAGGCCGAATGCCCCGAACACGCCCGAGCACGACTTTGCTCCACGTAAACAAACGTTGCGTCCGAGAGCACCCGCGACTCCCGCCGCACGAGTGTCCGCGATCGCGAACTACGGAGAGAGAGAGAGAGAGAGAGAGAGAGAGAGACGATGAACCGAGGATACGTTCCCCGCGTTCACTTAACAACGATCGCCGCCAGAGAGTCGAGACGCTCCTCGACTCCTCGCCGGTACGCGCCCGCATTCGCTAATATAGTCGGGCGGTACTTACAATTTTAGCATCTTTGGCTCGTCCCTAGCTGCTACCTCGATCGCTCGCCTCCCGCTCCTCGCTTCCTCAGGATCTTGGTCGCTTCCCAGGTCGCACACGCGCACGCACGTCCATCGTCGCTGACGGCTCGAGAGAATCTTTCGAGCTTCTAATATGGCCGCCGCTCCCGCGCGCCACGGCCTAGCTTTACCTCGCGCCGAGAAGGCTCGCGACGACGCGCAGGTACACGATAGTACCTCGCGTCACATCCTCTACTTAAAATTCTCGTAATATTATTCCAATATTGCAGTGCGATATTCAAAATAATTTAATTTAAATCTGTTGATGTAATATTTTAGGAATATTTCTGCACGATATTACTTTACTTAATATTCTCGACGTATTATTGTAATATTACATTATGATATTCAAATCACCTCATCTTTGAATTATTGTTGCAATAATGCACGAAGACTTCTATACAATACGTTGCTATTTAATATTTTCGGAGTATTATGGCAGCAATGCATTAGAATATTCAAACCACATCATCTTTGAATTGTCGTTGGAATATTGCACGAATATTTCTGTACAATAAATCTTTATTCAACAATCTTCATCTTTAAATTATTGCTGTGATATTGCGGGAATATTGTTGCATGATATACATCTGATCATTATTTTTGCAATATTATTATGATATTTGTTTGCAAGCTTTAATAAAATAGCATAATTGAATATTGCTAAAATATTTTGTGAATATTTTAAAGACGATTATTTCTGCTTAATATAGATGGAATACTCAGTAATATTTTATTGTGATATAGTTCAACGCAGGATTGCTAAAATATCATCACAATAATTCTTTGACATATATTGTATTCAAAGATTTTTGCAGTACCTTAGAAATATTAGGCTTGATAGATATCCATTAGCAGTATCACTATAGTACTGCAGCAATATTGTATATCTCACAATGTCATATCTCACAATTTAATATTTACGGAATATTTTGACGATATTATGTACATCTTGTAATATTCCAGTGATATTGAAATATTGAGAAGATATTGCTGCAATATATCTGTGTTGTGTGGTTAATTGTAATATGACTGCCACAATCAAATCCTACTAATTCATGTACTTCGAAAGGGTTGATAATTCCCAGAAAGAGGCTTATTATAAGTATCGCCATCTGTAATTATTAAAAAAAATTTCTAACTGCATACCCTCTTCTGTTTTTATTTATTTTTTTTGTATATATAGTTTTTATTGATTGTTCGTAAGATACAAAGATTATTCTGCAGGGTGGGCCATTTTAATCAAACCAGTCTAATAACTCTTAAATGAAGCCATAAACCAAAAAGTTATTCGGATGAAAGTTGTCCAGGATCAAGGGGGACATCTTTTTGTACCATTAGTTTTGACCTTGATCTCAAATTTCAAGGTCATTTGAAGGTCAATTTTTTTTTTAAATAGGAACCCCTATTTTCGATAGAAGATTTGGAAAGAACAGGAAATTTTAGGGATCATTAATGGTTACCTGATTGGGCCGTATTTTTTCGATCAAAATGTTAACCAGAATAGCTATTTGGCTCAGAGATCAACTGCCAGAGCTTTTAGAGTATGTTGACTTGGAAACGAGAAGAAGAATGTGGTTCTAACAGGATGGCACAGGTCCCCACTTTGCGCGATCAGTACGTACAATTTTGAATGAAAATTATAATGGAAGATGGATTGTTCGCGGAGGTCCAATTAACTGGCCATCAAACTCGCCAGACATGACATCTCCTGATTTTTACTTGTGGGGCTATCTAAAAAATATTTGTTATGCACAGCAGCCAATGATTAGAAATGACATGATGGACCGCATTCGCAGAGCTTGTGCCGCGATCCCAAGAGAAGTTTTGTTAAGCACGGTACAGCATTTTCAAAGGAGGTTAAATCTGTGTCTTCAATCTAATGGAAGAAATTTTGAGCATTTATTGTAAAACAATAAAGTGTGAGGCAAGGGGACTCACGTTAAAAAAGCACCCCAAAGGGAACATAATCCTAATACGTCCACGTCGTTGTTCCTGGGTAGCGCTATAATTAGGGAATTCTTTTGTTTTCAAGGTCAATATTTTCATGGTCATTGTCACATTGGGTTTAAATATTTTTCATAAAAGTACATTAACAACGATTATTCTATCAGATAATGCGATTAAATAGCAATTGCAGTATTTCTTAACATTTGACCATGAAATGACCTTGTGAAGGTTATGAAAAAAATTTTGAAATACCGTTTCGGATGTAAAGTTTCCTGATGTCCCCCTTGATCTTGGACAACTTTCATCCGAACAATTTTTTGGTTCATGGCTTCATTTAGGAGTTATTAGACTGGTTTGATTAAAATGGCCCACCCTGTATATAAGGCGCAAAATACCGCGAGTTTTTGGTTCATTTGTTAAAACTTTGCTTTCTGAGTGCACGCTTAATTCTATTACGTCCGGTGTATTTTGTACAATAATTTTTATGTAGTATAAAAATCTTCACAGAATCCCGGCTGCTGATAAGGCTACAATTGTAATTATAGTTAAAATTCCCATTCCTATCATTAAATTTTCTTTCCCCTTGTATAATTTTACAATTTGTTCGATTTTCCAGAAATCATTTTCTGTTTGTCCTTTTTTTAATATATCTATTATTGGTTGTTTATTTTCCGCAAATTATCTTATTAATGTTTCTATGTGTAAATCTTTTTTTGGTATAGTGGTTGTGAATTGTTCCTAATTCGGAAAATCTTTTGCTATAATTTGATTATTTTCGTAGATTATAAATGAATTTCTTGCTAATGAGAAAGTTCCTGAACCGTCAAGTATTATGTCTTGATGATTATTTAATGTAAGACTGATTTTTCCTGCATTTGAGAATATCCATTTGTTATTCCATAAATTTGTTCTGAAGAATGCTAGAATTTTCTCGTTTGTACATTATTTTGCAAAGTTCAAAATTCTCTTTTTCTGGATAAACTAACAAATTATATTCGCAACTTGAATCGTTTCGATACATGAACCATTCTTGTTCACAGATTATTGTATATTCTATAATTTTACATCGACTAAGTTCTATTTGTTGCATATAATGATATTCTGTTTTATTTAATAATAAATATTGGGTAACTGTTTCAATATATAACTTATATCCGAACGATTGAAGTGACGGTAAAGATTACATTTTATAAATTGTGAGGCGTACAAAAAGGCGTGAAGCAAAAGGGGAAAAAGGGAAAACCCCCCCTCCCAAAAAGGGTGGAACGGAAACCCCAACGAACCACTCTTTTCCCCTTTTGTGAGAGGGAGAGAAGTCCAAACCCCGGCCCCCACCATTTTCCCTCTCACAAAATAAAAGTACGTTGTGATCGTACCACTGGCCATATGATTCTTACCGTAACTTTCCTATTTACTACTCCGAATTCTATTTTTGATATTTCTACTATGTTTTTCATTTTTAATAACTACTTATTAAAAGTAATCTTATTGTCGCTTGTTTTTTCTATCATATTTCGTACCATTGTCAAATTTTCTTGGTTTAATAGTGCTTCATAACCTCCATTATTTTTCAAAACTTCTATAAGTCGGTACATAACTCTTCTTTTTACAATATTTTCTTCCAAGAATTTTTTTGTTTCTACTACGGTTCTTTCTAATGAAGCTATGACAGAACGTGTCCCTTTATCTAATATCATTTATTCGTCAATTATTTTGTTTAATAACCTCATCCAATCTTTCTCATGTTTTTCTGTTCGTTTACTAATGGAGCTTTCGAAGGACATTTTCCTTGCAGATGACCTTATCAATAAACTTTCTTCTTGCGATGTTGAATATATTAGCACGTTTTCGTTGGTTATCGTACCGTTTAAAAATTTTACTTCTCGATCTACTTGATGAAAAGTATTGTATATATCTTGAAATTTTTTTTCTGCTTCGATAAAGTTATCAATCATTGAGCGTTGTTCCTTCAAAAAGACTTTCTTTAAATGTTGTACCTCTATCTCGATTTTTCTTATATGATACTTTTCCCAAGCCGTATCCATATAACATGTTATTTCCCATCGTCCTGAGATAAACCGCATATCACATACATGTTCGAAGGTCATTCCTGGCTGTTGACTTTGTCGAATGTGCAATGGATCGGCGTCTATAGTGATCCCCTCTGATGGACGTACTAATAGCAAAAATGGCAAGGAAAGCAGGGTTTTTATATCCATTCTGTAAAATAAATAATACGTTGTTTGATGTCAATATTCTAAAAGTATTCTTCACTTCTTCCTTCCTTATCTGTAAATACAAAATTCTATATTATATAAGTAATTTAGCAGTTATAGTTTATTAAACACTATGCCAGCTACAATATCGCTGTGTATTTAATAATCGCATATGATTGGGATCCTCACACTCTAAACACGTAGCATACGTTATCCCTTCCAAATCGTGTGCTGCAATTCTTTCGCAGTGTCTGCAATCTCGCCATGCATCAAGTTTTGTTCGGCAGGCTGCTGCCGCACAGACGCCCACATAACGTAAGTGACTGAATCCTACTTCACCGCCTATATTCAATTCGAAGAACTGTCCAAATATGTATTGGGACGGTGTGGGAAAATATTCGCATACCCACATATATCCCAAATCTTTATCGCATGTCACATACCATTTGACTTCAAAGGGGTACCAATGATTCATTGTTCTTCTGTTGCGTCGTAAAAGAGACAACATTTTCCTGCTGTCCCCTAATGATTTAAAAATATAATCGAAATCTCTTCTGGCTTGATTTGTAACTTTCTTAATTTCTTCATTTTCTTCTTCTGATAAGTAATGTATCTCTTCCGGTAAACTCCATCTTATTCCTTCCTGCGCTTTCCTTATTTCTACTAACTGAAGAATGTATTGTATTCCCCATCTTTGAGCTATTGCGAGTAAGTGTCTTTTCTGTTTCTTGACTTTCTTTCTCCTTTCGGCCCGGCTAACCTCAAGATTTATTTTTAAATCTCGTTCGTACCTAATGAATTCCAAAGCAGCCCCAAAACAGATCAGTTGTGCGAGAAACAGCATTTTTTATTTCTAGTGCAGACTGAAAATATATTTTTATATTCTATTTTATTTAATCGTGTTAATATGCTTACTAGCGACGTACCTCGCTCGCTAACGCTCGCTCAGTAAATAATTTTTTGGTTTCTGTTTAAAATAATTTATCATTGTTCTAAGCTTTAAATATATTACGTTTTTTTATAAACTATTATAATTTTTTTAAGAATTATAGAAACTTATTTTACATTTTATATATTCAAATAATTTAATTTTTAAGTTGCGTATAGTAAAAGACTCGTGTCGTAAATTTATTGTAATCACGGGGAGTTAAAAGGTAAATTAAATTAAATAATATATAATATATCAGAATGTTATTCCTAATATTATTACATTACATCATTTGTATTAATTTCGATTTTAAAATTTATTATTATAAGAATAATATACCAAATACATGAAAGACATCATAGAAAGTTATTCAGCTATTTACGAGAAGAGTGCAGACACCTGGACATCGTCTACTCCAAAATTGGGGGCTGCTTCTGTAGACGATGTCCAGGTGACCAGGAACGCCCTCAGGACGACGGGACGTCGTCTACAGGGCAGCCTACCCCGCACTAGGTCATTGAGAAAAAAATCGGGTGCTGTTCCTGCAGACGATGTCCAGGTGTCCAGGGACACCCTCAGGATAACGGGACGTCGTCTACAAGGCAGGCCACCCTCCACTTGGTCATTGAAAAAAAAAATGGGGGCTGTTCCTGCAGACGATGTCCAGTGGTCCAGAATCACCCTCAGAACGACGGGACGTCGTCTACAACGCCGCCCACCCCGCACTAGGTCATTGAAAAAAAATTAAGGGCTGCTCCTGCAGACGATATACAGGTGCCCAGGAACACCCTCAGGACGACGGGACATCGTCTTCAGGGAAGCCCACAACGATCTATGTCATTAAGAAAAAAATCGGGCACTGCTCCTGCGGACGATGTCCAGGTGCCCAGGAACACCCTCAGGACGACGGGACTTCATTTACAAGGCAGCCCACCGCGCACTTGGTCATTGAGAAAAAAATCGGGCGCAGTTCTTGTAAACGATGTCCAGTGGTCCAGAATCACCCTCAGGACGACGGGACGTCGTCTACAAGGCAGCCCACCCTCCACTTGGTCATTGAAAAAAAAATTGAGGTCTGTTCCTGCAGACGATGTCCAGGTATCCAGGAACACCCTCAGGACGATGGGACGTCGTCTTCAGGGAAGCCCACCACGATCTTGGTCATTGAGAAAAAAATCGGGCGCTGCTCCTGCAGACGATGTACAGGTGCCCAGGAACACCGTCAGGATGACGGGATTTCATTTACAAGGCAGCCCACCCCGCACTTGGTCATTGAGAAAAAAATCGGGCGCTGCTTCTGTAGGCGATGTCCAGGTGTTCAGGAACCCTCTGGACGACGGAACTTCATTTAGAAGGCAGCCCACCTTGCACTTGGTAATTGAGAAAAAAATCGGGCGCTGTTCTTGTAAAGGATGTCCAGTTGTCCAGGAAGACCCTCAGGACGACGGGACGTCGTCTACAGGGAAGCCCACCTTGCACTTGGTCATTGAAAAAAAAATTCTAGGCTGCCACTGTAGACGGTGTCCAGGTGTCCAGGAACACCATCAGGACGACGGGACGTCGTCTGCAAAGCAGCCCACCACGATCTTGGTCATTGAGAAAAAAATCGGGCGCTGCTTCTGTAGACGATGTCCAGGTGTCCAGGAACACCCTCTGGACGACGGGACGTCGACTACAAGGCAGCCCACCCCGACACTTGATCATTCAAAAAAAAATTGGGGGCTGCTTCTGTAGACGATGTCCAGGTGTCCAGGAACACCGTCAGGACGACGGGACGTGGCTCCTGCTGACGATGTCCAGGTGTCTAGGAACACCGTCAGGACGACGGGACGTCGTCTACAAAGCAGCCCACCACGATCTTGGTCATTGAGAAAAAAATCGGGCGCTGCTTCTGTGGACGATGTCCAGGTGTCCAGGAACACCCTCTGGACGACGGGACGGGGACTACAAGGCAGCCCACCCCGCACTTGGTCATTGAAAAAAAAAATGGGGGCTGTTCCTGCAGACGATGTCCAGGCGCCCAGGAACACCCTCAGGCCGACGGGACGTCGTATACAAGGCAGATCGCCCCGCACTTGGTCATTGAAAAAAAAATCGGGGGCTGCTTCTATAGACGATGTCCAGTTGTCCAGGAACACCCTCAGGCCGACGGGACGTCGTATACAAGGCAGCTCGCCCCGCACTAGCTCATTGAAAAAAAAAATGGGACGCTGTTCCGTCAGGACGACGGGGCGTTGCTTCTGCAGACGATGTCCAGGTGTCCGGGAACACCGTCAGGACGACGGGACGTCGTCTACAAGGCAGCCCACCACGATCCTGGTCATTGAGAAAAAAATCGGGCGCTGTTCCTGTAGATGATGTCCAGGTGTCCAGGAACACCGTCAGGACTACGGGACGTAGTCTACAGGGAAGCCCACCTTGCACTAGCTCATTGAAAAAAAAATGGGACGCTGTTCCGTCAGGACGACGGGGCGTTGCTTCTGCAGACGATGTCCAGGTGTCCAAGAACACCGTCAGGACGACGGAACGTCGTCTACAAGGCAGCCCACCACGATCCTGGTCATTGAGAAAAAAATCGGACGCTGCTCCTGCAGACGATGTCCAGGTATCCAGGAACACCCTCAGAACGACGGGACGTCGTCTACAACGCCGCCCACCCCGCACTAGGTCATTGAAAAAAAAATTGGGGGCTGCTTCTGTAGACGATGTCCAGGTTCTAGGAACACCATCAGGATGACGGGACGTCGTCTACAGGGAAGCCCACCCTGCACTTGGTCATTAAGAAAAAAATCGGGCGCTCTTCCTGTAGACGATGTCCAGGTGCCCTGGAACACCCTCAGGATGACGGGACGTCGTCTGCAAGGCAGCTCACCCCGCACTTGGTCATTGAGAAGAAAATCGCGCGCTGTTTCTGTAGACGATGTCCAGGTGTCCAGGAACCCTCTGGACGACGGGATTTCATTTAGAAGGCAGCCCACCTTGCACTTGGTAATTGAGAAAAAAATCGGACGCTGCTCCTGCAGACGATGTCCAGGTATCCAGGGACACCCTCAGGACGACGGGTCGTCTACAGGAAAGCCCACCCTGCACTTGGTCATTGAAAAAAAAATTGGGTGCTGCTTCTGTAGACGATGTCCAGGTGTCCAGGGACACCCTCAGGATGACGGAACGTCGTCTACAGGGAAGCCCACCACGATCTTGGTCATTAAGAAAAAAATCGGGCGCTGTTCCTGTAGATGATGTCCAGGTGCCCAGGAACACCCTCAGGACGACGGGACGTCGTCTGCAAGGCAGCCCACCCCACACTTGGTCATTGAGAAAAAAATCGGGCGCTGCTTCTGTAAACGATGTCCAGGTGTCCAGGAACCTCGTCAGGACGACGGGGCGTCGTCTACAAGGCAGCCCACCACGATCCTGGTCATTGAGAAAAAAATCGGGCGCTGTTCCTGTAGATGATGTCCAGGTGCCCAGGAACACCCTCAGGCCGACGGCACGTCGTATACAAGGCAGCTCGCCCCGCACTTGGTCATTGAAAAAAAAATCGGTGGCTGCTTCTGTAGACGATGTCCAGTTGTCCAGGAACACCCTCAGGATGACGAAACGTCGTCTACATGGCAGCCCACTCCGCACTAGCTCATTGAAAAAAAAAATGGGACGCTGTTCCGTCAGGACGACGGGGCGTTGCTTCTGCAGACGATGTCCAGGTGTCCAGGAACACCGTCAGGACGACGGGACGTCGTCTACAAGGCAGCCAACCACGATCCTGGTCATTGAGAAAAAATCGGGCGCTGTTCCTGTAGATGATGTCCAGGTGCCCAGGAACACCCTCAGGACGACGGGACGTCGTCTTCAGGGAAGCCCACCACGATCTTGATCATTGAAAAAAAAATCGGGGGCTGCTTCTGTAGACGATGTGCTGTTGTCCAGGAGCACCCTCAGGACGACGGGACGTCGTCTACAGGGAAGCCGACCCTGCACTTGGTCATTGAAAAAAAAATTGGGTGCTGCTTCTGTAGACGATGTCCAGGTGTCCAGGGAAACCCTCAGGACGACGGGACGTCGTCTACAAGGCAGCCCACCACGATCTTGGTCATTAAGAAAAAAATTGGAGGCTGCCACTGTAGACGATGTCCAGGTGTCCAGGAACACCCTCAGGACGACGGGACGTCGTCTTCAGGGAAGCCCACCACGATCTTGATCATTGAAAAAAAAATCGGGGGCTGCTTCTGTAGACGATGTGATATTGTCCAGGAGCACCCTCAGGACGACGGGACGTCGTCTACAGGGAAGCCCACCCTGCACTTGGTCATTGAGAAAAAAATCGGGCGCTGCTTCTGTAAACGATGTCCAGGTGTCCAGGAACCTCGTCAGGACGACGGGGCGTCGTCTACAAGGCAGCCCACCACGCTCCTGGTCATTCAGAAAAAAATCGGGCGCTGTTCCTGTAGATGATGTCCAGGTGCCCAGGAACACCCTCAGGACGACGGGACGTCGTCTTCAGGGAAGCCCACCCTGCACTTGGTCATTGAAAAAAAAATCGGACGCTGCTCCTGCAGACGATGTCCAGGTATCCAGGAACACCCTCAGAACGACGGGACGTCGTCTACAACGCCGCCCACCTTGCACTAGGTCATTGAAAAAAAAATTGGGGGCTGCTCCTGCAGACGATGTCCAGGTATCCAGGGACACCCTCAGGACGACGGGACGTCGTCTTCAGGGAAGCCCACCACGATCTTGATCATTGAAAAAAAAAATCGGGGGCTGCTTCTGTAGACGATGTCCAGTTGTCCAGGAACACCCTCAGGATGACGGAACGTCGTCTACAGGGAAGCCCACCACGATCTTGATCATTAAGAAAAAAATCGGGCGCTCTTCCTGTAGACAATGTCCAGGTGTCCAGGAACACCCTCAGGATGACGAAACGTCGTCTACATGGCAGCCCACTCCGCACTTGGTCATTTAGAAAAAAATCGGACACTGCTCCTGCAGACGATGTCCAGGTATCCAGGAACACCCTCAGAACGACGGGACGTCGTCTACATGGCAGCCCCCCCCGCACTAGCTCATTGAGAAAAAAATCGGGGGCTGCTTCTGTAGACGATGTCCAGGTGTCCAGGAACACCCTCAGGATGATGGGACGTCGTCTACATGGCAGCCCACCCCGCACTTGGTCATTGAAAAGAATCGGACACTGCTCCTGCAGACGATGTCCAGGTATCCAGGAACACCCTCAAAACGACGGGACGTCGTCTACATGGCAGCCCACCCCGCAATAGCTCATTGAGAAAAAAATTGGGTGCTGCTTCTGTAGACGATGTCCAGGTGTCCAGGGACACCCTCAGGATCACGGAACGTCGTCTACAGGGAAGCCCACCACGATCTTGGTCATTAAGAAAAAAATCGGGCGCTGTTCCTGTAGATGATGTCCAGGTGCCCAGGAACAACCTCAGGACGACGGGACGTCGTCTGCAAGGCAGCCCACCCCGCACTTGGTCATTCAGAAAAAAATCGGGCGCTGTTCCTGTAGATGATGTCCAGGTGCCCAGGAACACCCTCAGGACGACGGGACGTCGTCTTCAGGGAAGCCCACCACGATCTTGATCATTGAAAAAAAAATCGGGGGCTGCTTCTGTAGACGATGTGCTGTTGTCCAGGAGCACCCTCAGGACGACGGGACGTCGTCTACAGGGAAGCCGACCCTGCACTTGGTCATTGAAAAAAAAATCGGACGCTGCTCCTGCAGACAATGTCCAGGTATCCAGGAACACCCTCAGAACGACGGGACGTCGTCTACAAGGCAGCCAACCACGATCCTGGTCATTGAGAAAAAAATCGGGCGCTGTTCCTGTAGATGATGTCCAGGTGCCCAGGAACACCCTCAGGACGACGGGACGTCGTCTTCAGGGAAGCCCACCACGATCTTGATCATTGAAAAAAAAAATCGGGGGCTGCTTCTGTAGACGATGTGCTGTTGTCCAGGAGCACCCTCAGGACGACGGGACGTCGTCTACAGGGAAGCCGACCCTGCACTTGGTCATTGAAAAAAAAATCGGACGCTGCTCCTGCAGACGATGTCCAGGTATCCAGGAACACCCTCAGAACGACGGGACGTCGTCTACAACGCCGCCCACCTTGCACTAGGTCATTGAAAAAAAAATCGGACGCTGCTCCTGCAGACGATGTCCAGGTATCCAGGAACACCCTCAGAACGACGGGACGTCGTCTACATGGCAGCCCACCCCGCAATAGCTCATTGAGAAAAAAATTGGGTGCTGCTTCTGTAGACGATGTCCAGGTGTCCAGGGACACCCTCAGGATGACGGAACGTCGTCTACAGGGAAGCCCACCACGATCTTGGTCATTAAGAAAAAAATCGGGCGCTGTTCCTGTAGATGATGTCCAGGTGCCCAGGAACACCCTCAGGACGACGGGACGTCGTCTGCAAGGCAGCCCACCCCGCACTTGGTCATTGAGAAAAAAATCGGGCGCTGCTTCTGTAACGATGTCCAGGTGTCCAGGAACCTCGTCAGGACGACGGGGCGTCGTCTACCAGGCAGCCCACCACGATCCTGGTCATTGAGAAAAAAATCGGGCGCTCTTCCTGTAGACAATGTCCAGGTGTCCAGGAACACCCTCAGGATGACGAAACGTCGTCTACATGGCAGCCCACCCCGCACTTGGTCATTGAAAAAAAATCGGACACTGCTCCTGCAGACGATGTCCAGGTATCCAGGAACAACCTCAGAACGACGGGACGTCGTCTACATGGCAGCCACCCGGCACTAGCTCATTGAGAAAAAAATTGGGTGCTGCTTCTGTAGACGATGTCCAGGTGTCCAGGGACACCCTCAGGATGACGGAACGTCGTCTACAGGGAAGCCCACCACGATCTTGGTCATTAAGAAAAAAATCGGGCGCTGTTCCTGTAGATGATGTCCAGGTGCCCAGGAACACCCTCAGGACGACGGGACGTCGTCTGCAAGGCAGCCCACCCCGCACTTGGTCATTGAGAAAAAAATCGGGCGCTGCTTCTGTAGACGATGTCCAGTTGTCCAGGAACACCCTCAGGATGACGGAACGTCGTCTACAGGGAAGCCCACCACGATCTTGATCATTGAAAAAAAAATCGGGGGCTGCTTCTGTAGACGATGTCCAGTTGTCCAGGAACACCCTCAGGATGACGGAACGTCGTCTACAGGGAAGCCCACCACGATCTTGATCATTAAGAAAAAAATCGGGCGCTCTTCCTGTAGACAATGTCCAGGTGTCCAGGAACACCCTCAGGATGACGAAACGTCGTCTACATGGCAGCCCACTCCGCACTAGCTCATTGAAAAAAAAATGGGACGCTGTTCCGTCAGGACGACGGGGCGTTGCTTCTGCAGACGATGTCCAGGTGTCCAGGAACACCCTCAGGACGATGGGACGTCGTCTACAAGGCAGCCCACCCCGCACTTGGTCATTTAGAAAAAAATCGGACACTGCTCCTGCAGACGATGTCCAGGTATCCAGGAACACCCTCAGAACGACGGGACGTCGTCTACATGGCAGCCCCCCCCCGCACTAGCTCATTGAGAAAAAAATCGGGGGCTGCTTCTGTAGACGATGTCCAGGTGTCCAGGAACACCCTCAGGATGATGGGACGTCGTCTACATGGCAGCCCACCCCGCTCTTGGTCATTGAAAAAGAATCGGACACTGCTCCTGCAGACGATGTCCAGGTATCCAGGAACACCCTCAGAACGACGGGACGTCGTCTACATGGCAGCCCACCCCGCAATAGCTCATGAGAAAAAATTGGGTGCTGCTTCTGTAGACGATGTCCAGGTGTCCAGGGGACACCCTCAGGATGACGGAACGTCGTCTACAGGGAAGCCCACCACGATCTTGTCATTAAGAAAAAAATCGGGCGCTGTTCCTGTAGATGATGTCCAGGTGCCCAGGAACACCCTCAGGACGACGGGACGTCGTCTGCAAGGCAGCCCACCCCGCACTTGGTCATTGAGAAAAAAATCGGGCGCTGCTTCTGTAAACGATGTCCAGGTGTCCAGGAACCTCGTCAGGACGACGGGGCGTCGTCTACCAGGCAGCCCACCACGATCCTGGTCATTGAGAAAAAAATCGGGCGCTCTTCCTGTAGACAATGTCCAGGTGTCCAGGAACACCCTCAGGATGACGAAACGTCGTCTACATGGCAGCCCACCCCGCACTTGGTCATTGAAAAAAAATCGGACACTGCTCCTGCAGACGATGTCCAGGTATCCAGGAACAACCTCAGAACGACGGGACGTCGTCTACATGGCAGCCCACCCGGCACTAGCTCATTGAGAAAAAAATTGGGTGCTGCTTCTGTAGACGATGTCCAGGTGTCCAGGGACACCCTCAGGATGACGGAACGTCGTCTACAGGGAAGCCCACCACGATCTTGGTCATTAAGAAAAAAATCGGGCGCTGTTCCTGTAGATGATGTCCAGGTGCCCAGGAACACCCTCAGGACGACGGGACGTCGTCTGCAAGGCAGCCCACTCC
>JACCID010000356.1:0-98776 GCA_018906775.1 Sycophila sp. Sp_5
TATGGGCGATAAGGTTTCGCCCATACATCAAAGGCTACACTGTCTGAGTAGTCTTGGACCACATCTGTTTGCGATGGGCTGCGCACACTGAGTGGTCCAACAGGTCGATAAGCATGGTGGACCTTGAGCTGCAAGGTCACCAGTGCTTTGTTGAGCACAGGAAAGGTGCGCTCAACAACGTCCCAGATGCCCTTTCTCGTATGGACGAGGAGGAGGGCGGGGAGACACCAGTGGCTGGTGTCTCATGGACAAAGGACTCAAAGATCCAAAGATGGAATGGGTCCGGTGTAGACGGTTCTACTCCAACGACGAGATGTTCCTGAAGAAGACGAGGACATCGAGACCAACGCCCGACCTCCGGGGGAAGGCGGGAGTCGTGTGGACGCGCCCACGACTCCATCAGCAGGCGCTGATGAAGAGAAGAGCGTTGCCAGCGGGCAAGCGTCTCAGACTGGAAGCGCCCAGTCTAGAGAAGGAAATGTGAAGCGACAACGCGGAAGACCGCGAAAGGCGTCGTATACGTCGGGGACCGGGTCGTCTACCGAGTTCTACAGACAGGATTGACTTAGGGAGCCATTCCTTACAATTCCTTTCTTCTTTCCATCCTTTCCCCAAACGGAGTAGTTGGAGTTAGAGGAACGAGTCGTAGGACTCTTCCCTGGAGAGCGCCGGGGACAAGGCGTTTTCCAAAGTGTTCGGCGTGCAACCGCCGCCGGAACAGCCAGAAGGGGGCACCCTGGAGGGGATCCCCGAAAAGGCTGAGGAGGTTGGGGCGAGGCCCAACCACCACCCAGCAAGCATGCTGGCAACCTGCTGAGCGACCAGGAGGTCGTTCACCACGACGTGATGAGCAGCGCGGCTGCCCACCGTCTAGCGAGTGGCCAGGAGGCCACCCGCAAAGAAGCGATCGGAGAGAATACCGATCGTTGTGTATGCTGGCCCCGAGGCTCGGAGCCGGGTACACAGGGCATCCCGGGGTCACTGGAGATCGGCGGGAGTGCCTAAGGAGACAAAATGGTGTTTCGTCTCCGTTTCAAAGAGGAGTGCGTCGAGGAGTACGTACTCCGCCACAAACGGTTTTTCATAGCCGTTGTGGGAAGAGCCCACACAAAAGGACAACGCGCGCGATGAGGCGCAAGTCCTGGTGCGTGCGTCTGCGATAGTGGCAGAAGCGCAAGCCCGACGGGTCGGCAGACTGGCCAAGAGACGTGCCGTGCCGAGTCCCGTCACCCATTGTACGTGAGAGCCAATGGCTTCGTGCTCTGCACGTACAAAATCACGACGAGGTTCGTGGTTGGTTTTTTTTCTCCTATCCTGCCCCCTTGTTTCCTACACTACCGAGGTTTGGCTCGCTGATAGTGGCAGAGGCCGTCAAGACGTAGCTTAACGGCGTCTGGGAGGAGGGTGTGACGCGGGGTACTGCGGGGTACCCTCGCGTCGTCGCGAGCTGGCGCGAGCGGGCGCGAGCGCGGCTTAGGTTAGGCTAAGCCGGCGCGCGGAGGAGAGATTGCCAGGTGGGCAATCTCGGGAGATTCTCTCGAGCCGTCAGCGAGGACGGACGCGTGTGCGTGCGTGTGCGAACGGGGTACGAACAAGAGAGGCGAGAGGAAGCCGTCCACGTGAAGGAAGCACGAGGTAGCAGCCGAGAACGAGCGTAGGCTGATACGGTTGTAAGTACCGCCCGTAGACTGTGTTGCGAGTGCGGGCGTGTACGCGGCGAGGGGTCGAGGAGCGCCTCGACTCTAGAGCGGAAGTTTTCGTTCGTCGAACGCGGGAAACGTTTCCCCCGTTCTTTCTCTCTCTCTCTCCGTAGATCGCGATCGCGGACTCTCGTGCGACGAGAGTCGCGGCTCTCGTAGAAGAGCCGCCGCGTAATTCGACATCGGAACCTCGAGCGCGGGCTCGAGGCCGAATTCGTTGTACATCGCGTGGAACGGGTAAGCGACCCGTTCCCTCGTATGCGTGCGTACGTGTGTGTACGTGTAGAGTAGGCAAGCGGCCTGCTCTCGGACGCAAACGTTTGTTTACGTGGAGCAAAGTCGTGCTCCGCGTAAACACCACCGATCGCGGACCGCGCGATCGGCCGGCGAATTCTCGACGCGGCCAAGAATTCGTAGGAGCGCGCGCGCTTGCGTTTGCGCGCGGCTCCGTTCGGCTTTACTCGGGCGCGTTCGGAGCATTCGGCTATTGTAATTTACTTTGCAGAGGCAATAAAGGCCTCCGATCTATATTTTACTTGCTCGCGTCATTCTTTCGGGTAGTCCGCGGGACTACTCGACAAACCTTCCTCGTCCCCAACCTCCCGGATACCGCCACTCTATCGTAGAGCTGAGCGGCCGGCTTCGGCGATAGTCCAGGAGGACGACAGCCACGCGAACGCGAGGAGCGCGTTCGCGCAACAGCACGCGAGTACAAGAAGTGAGAGTACAGGCGTACTCTCACGTTGTATACGGGCCGCGGCGACGCGTATTCGCTGTCGGGTGCTCGCGCGCACCCCGAGGTAAGGACCTCACGGGGCACTCGTGCGTGCCCCATTGCACCTATCTCGCGGAGACAGGTCTTCTCCGCGAGGTGAATCAGTCAAAGGCAACCCCGTTACAATATATATATATATTTAATAAAAAAAACAAAGAAAAATAAACAACACAAAAATAAGAGGAACAATAATAATAGAATAAATAACAGCTGTTATTATATTTTTTAGAGAAATTGTGCCTTTCTTTCTATTTTTAAGAATTTTTATTTTTGTAAGATCAATTTAAACAATTATAAGATAAAACTAACAGAATAGCCAAACTAGAAAGAACAAAACACTAGAGAAGTAATAATTATTAAATTAAGAAATTAAATAATAATATTGGGAAATTGCTAAACTTAAAATATTTTTTGTTATATTTTCTGTTACAACAACTAACAATAAAGTTATAAACAAACTATTGATTAGAATTCCAAAACAAACCAATATTATTAACTTAATTATAATTTAGGAAGATCTTTTATACAATAATAAATACTTTCTTATAATAGCTAATACCTCTAAATAGTTTTATATAATAATAAATAATAATAAAAAGTTTTAATACAATAATAAATAATAACCAATAGTTTTATATAATAATAAATAATAGCAAATAGTTTTATATAATAATAAATACTTTTATATGATAACAAATAAGTTTATACAATAACAAATACTTTTAATACTTGATATAATACTTTTAAGCAATAATTTTATAACTTTAAGGAAATATAAGAAGGATTAATATTAATCTTTCTTAAATCTATTTTTCTTTGATTAATCATTTCTACAAATTAATAAACAATAAATAATTATAACTTCTAACTAGAATTACTAAACATAGTAAAAATTTAGATAAAATCTCCGTTGTTTTTTGTAACCAGCATTGTATTATTTAATAACAATCAATTTATGTATTAAAAATCTGTTATTAGCATTAATATTAGTTATAAATAAATAATTTGTAAAACGGCCCCTAAAGGAGAAACCCTTAAAGAGAGAGAGAGAGAGACACAAGAAAAATACCCCCACGCATCGGCAGCGCCGCCAGCGCCAGCGCGTCGGCGCTCGACCAATCATATTTCTTCAGCAACATCACCAACTCCCACTACACGGTCCCAGAATGCGCGCACCGTTCCTACCAATCATCCTGGAGGGAGAAGTTCTTCCAGTCCTTTAAAAGGGGCTGCCCGCTCAGATCAAAGCAGTACGGACAACCATCTACAAGCGACAACACCTTCTAATACCAGGAGACGAGCAGCAGGCCCCTTTGAAGTCGCTTCTCAACGGCTGGGCTTCACCTTCTTTTGGATCTACAAGGCACCTCCAGGATATTTTACTCCGACTTTTTCCTGGATCTACAAGGCATCTTCAGGACATTTCTCTCTCTCTCTCTGGGAATCCAATCAAGGGCATTCTTCCCACCAATAAAGGAAATAGTAAGACACAAATATTTTTATTATTTCACCGAACGGATAGTTTAATATATGTTTGGATGTCTGCACAAGTTGGGCGCCAAACAAATTGGTAGGTTCGTCTCCTAAAAATAAGAGAACGTTCCAATTCCCTCGGGAATGCGGGAGGCTCTTATTATCCTTTATCCAAACCGCGGACGCGATTTTTAATTCTCCCTTATCCCCCGACGGGCCAGGTTTTTGGGTTTGAATACCTAGTTTGCGGTTCCAGGGTCCGGATTATGGCAATTCACCAGAATGCCTTTTGGACTGACAAACGCACCCATGACTTTCCAATGACTAATTAATGTGCTGTTCGGTCCAGAGGTAGAGCCATTTATATTCGGATACCTGGATGATATTATTATTGTGACGGAGACGTTTGAGGAGCATATGAAGTGGCTGGAGTTCGTGTTGAAAAGTCTAAAAGAGGCAGGGTTGGTTGTCAATCGCAACAAGTGCGAATTCGGTTGCTCCAGCGTGCCGTATTTGGGGTTTGTCCTGGACCACGACGGATTACGACCAGATCCCGAAAAGGTAGCTCCAGTAGTGGAGTACCCAGCCCCTAGAAACCTCAAACAGTTGCGACGGTTTTTAGGAATGTTGGGGTGGTACGCGAGGTTTATCGAGAATGATGCAGAACTGAAGGTGCCCCTACTCAAGTTATTGAAGAAGGGTCAGGAGTGGGTGTGGGAAGAAGAACACCCGCGATCGTTCGATCAGCTAAAGAAGGTGTTAACCACAGCGCCGGTCCTGGCCAGACCTGACTTCGCCCGACCATTCACGGTACAATGCGATGCGAGTAACTGCGCCCTGGGAGCAGTACTGACGCAAGAAGGGGAGGATGGCGAGCATCCGATTGTCTATGTCAACCGGGTGCTCATTTCAGCGGAGAGGAATTACACCACGACGGAAAAAGAGTGCCTAGCGTTACTCTGGTCAATCCAGAAGCTGAGGCCCTACCTGGAGGGCTATGCGTTCACGGCGATTACGGATCACAGTGCCCACCGGTGGCTGCAGAATTTGAAGGAGCCGACCGGAAGATTAGCCAGATGGGCGCTCGAACTCCAACAGTGGGACGTGACAATCGTGCACCGAAAGGGGGTGCTCAACCATCTCCCCGATGCACTCTCCCGGATGTACGAGGTAGATGGAGTTGAGGTATCGGCGTTTGAAGAAATCGAGGACGAGTGGTACGTGCGACGAGTGAGAAGATACAGCAGACCCCGTTTAAGTTTCCAACGTGGAGGGTAGTGGACGGCCTGTTGTACAAGCACCGAACGGATGAGTTGCTCGACCCGATCACGACGCCAGACGAAGGATGGAGGTTGGTGGTACCGAAGAACCACCGAGGCAGAGTGTTGGAGGAGGCACACCTTGCTCCCTCCTCTGGACATCTGGGCATTGAGAAGACCCATGATAGGATTGCCAGAGAATATTATTGGCCGGGGCTGTGGAACGACGTTCAAGGGTTCGTGACGACCTGCCGGGAATGTCAGACCTACAAGGTTTCCCAACAAGCCCCGGGAGGTCTGATGGGAAAGCGGATCGTGGAGCAACCTTGGACGGTGGTTGCAGCGGATTTGATGGAGTTCCCTCCCAGCCGCAGCCAACATAAATATCTCTTCACGAAGTGGATCGTGTTGAAGCCGTTGAGGGCCGCGACGGGGAAGGAAGTAGTCCGAGCGTTTGAGGAGTTGATCCTGTTCCGCTGGGAGACTACTTGGTATTTCCTAACGGATAACGGGAAGGAATTTGCCATTAAGTTTCTAACCCAAACTTTAGAGGAGTACGGGTGAAGCATATTACTACTTCCCCGTATCATCCTCAGGCGAACCCAGTGGAGCGGAGCAACCGAATCTTGGAGACCATAATCGGGATGTACGTGAAGTCTAATCATCGAGATTGGGATGTTCACTTGCATGAATTTAGGCATGCCGTGAACACCGCAACACCGAAGACGATGAAGGTTTCTCCAGCCTTCTTGAACTTAGGAAGACAACCCGTTCCGGTTAGAAGTTTGAGGCGGAAGTTTGAAGGGGAAGCGCCGGTGGTCTTCACGGACCCGGAAGTGTGGATAGATCGGGTAAGAAGGTTGGAGGCATTACGAGAGCTTGTAGTGCAGCGAGTGGATAAAGAGAAGGAGAAGCAAAAGAGGGCATATAATAACGGCCGGCGAGACGTGAGGTTCGATGTAGGAGACTTGGTGCTGCGGAGAGAGCACCATTTGTCGAATGCGGCGCAGAAGTTTTCAGCGAAGCTGGCGCCAAAATACGACGGGCCGTATAAGATATTGGAGGTGCTCTCTCCAGTAGTTTATCGAATCGAGACGGATAATAAGAAACAGGCCCCCAAGGTCCATGTTTCCGATTTGAAACGGTATTTACCCCCGCGCGCGAGTAAGGGAACCCGGGAGGAGCAGGATGGGTAGAGCAGACAACTGTTAGGTAGGGTATGTGCGAGTAGGAAGAAAGGAAGTTCGTTTTTTTGTTTGTTTTTTTTTTATTATTTGTTTTGGGGAACGGACGCGCTATAGAAAAGAGACATGTCAAGCATCCAGAAGGACCAGAGGGAGCAGGAGGAGCGGAGGGCTCGACACGAGGCTCTGCGGACCCTCGAAGCGGCCATCCAACGGGAGATTGCGGCCCACCCGCTGCCACCCTTGGAGCCCAAGGTGATGGAGTCCTGGAAGGAGGCGGCAAGACGGACGGGAGCGATTCCGCGACGAGGAGGACCCAACCCCAACGCTGCAACGGGAGTTTGGCAGACCCCGGAGGAGGTCCGTGAGAGACGACGAAGGGCAGCAGAGCTGCAAATTGCGCTGGAGGCAGAGGACTCCAGATAGGTGGACGCCGAGCTGGCCAGGTGCGAGGTGGATGGAGGTGGGTCCACCCGTGCTGGTGGACACGGGCCGCCTCCGGGTTTTCAGCTGAAGGAGCGAGTGCCGGCCTGCCCTATATCGGAGGTGACGAGGATGGTCCAAGGTATGGTGACCGAGGAACAGTTGGAGGGCGTTAGGAGGGTAACGCCCGAGCTGTTGTGGGTTGCAGGTGATCCCACACCAATGGAGGTAGGAGACATCTCGCTGCCGAGGACCCGAACCTCCTCGCGGAGGCCGCACGGGCGTCCCCTGGTATCCGCGAAATCAAACGAGGGTCATCGAGCTGGGGATTCTCGGGAGGCGGGGCGTGGGGAGAGGCGGTCGAAGTCGGGGCAGTGATTCACAAGATCCGCGATCCCGCCCCACCAGCGCAGTGGCCAATGCTGCGTTATAATGATGGCTATAAACGCCATCGTTATAACCCGCGGCGGCATTTGACGCTGGACGACTACGAGTCGCCAAACCTGCCACGTGCCCGAGCCCCGAGCCGGGACCTTATGGCCGCCGGATACCGGCCGGGGCGGGCAGGAGCCCGAAGAGAAAGCAGCCGAACTCCCTACCCTCCTCCAAATCCCGCGACGCTCCTAGGAGCCAGAAACCCCGCGACGCTCGAGAGCGCATTAGACGTCTCGAGGCCCAGCGAGCGCGGAAGGAGACCGCCCGGGATGCACCATTAGAGGACCTGAGGAGGAACGAGCCAAGACGGCAGGAACCGGAGCCCCGGAGGAAGGGCGTGATGTTCGGCGATTTGCCCTATGTGCCCGTCGATCGGGCCGTGGACCCTCTACCGCGGGCCTGTTACAATTGCTGGCAGGTAGGCCACTCGAAGTTGAGGTGCCTTCGGCCCGCGAGCCACATTTATTGCAATAATTGTGGGCGGCGCGGGGTGGACCTGGCCAGCTGCCCGCGGTGTGTGGCCACCCATAGGGCCTGGTTGCGGGCCAGAGGGATCGAGGACGGACCTAGGAGAACGCTGCCACCACCAGGGGTAAGACCGATTTGGAGGGCCCCGACAGACCGGGTGGTGCCTTAGATCCCGGGCGGGGAGAGGCGAGATCGGACGGAGACGGAGGAGAGAGCCGGAGATCGAAGGGGTGGAAAGGACGGTCGCAGCCAGACCGGAGGAGCGGACTGCCCAGGCAGACGCAGTCCCGCTGCCCGCACCAGAGCCACCAACAGCAGCAGCGACGGAGACCCTAATGAAGGTGCTGGCTAACTGCAGGGATCTTTCGCCGGCCCTGCGTCTGGTGTTCGGCAATGGGGGTCCCCCGCCCCCCTCGGGTCACTAGACCACTGCCTCTCTCCTCCCATGAAGAGCCGCGACATTGAAGAGCCGCGACACGGAAGATCCGCGACAAAAGTCCGCTCCGGCGGCACATTATTCCTTCTTTGCTTGGGACTAGGTGAAGGTGCAGAATGCGATGGGTAAAATGAGTCGAATGTGAGTTGAAAGATAATTTGTTGCGGTTAGGTAGTGGTGACGGGGTAGAGAATAATGACTAATAATTAGAGACGCTTGAGGTTACGAATTCCCTTCCTACGCGACGACTTGGGGATTGATAAACGTTCACTGTTGTTCCGTTTAGGGAGGGGGAGTTTGTTAGGGAGTTTTATTTATTAATTTAAAATATTGAGGACGGAAGGAAATTCGTCGCCGTCGAATATCCTGCAATATTTATGTTACGCAGGCAGGCTCGACGAGACGAAGGAAGGAAAGGAAGGAAAGAAAATTAATCGCGAAAACAATAGTGTACGCCTCTTTATCAATTTGGCTGTACTTAGCCTGCGTTTTGTTTAATGTTTGTGAAACATATTGAATAACTCGCTCGCTCTTGTCGGCGAAACGATGCGAGAGCACTGCGCCCACGCCAATTGGGCTAGCATCAGTCGCTAAAAGTAATGGTAATTTCGGATCGAAAAAAGTTAAGCATTTGTTGCTTATAAAAGCTTCTTTGGCCTTGTTAAACGCCTTTTCCTGATTCGTCGTCCACTTGAATTTATTTTCGGTTCGTAATAATTCATATATTTTTTTAACAAAAAATCCATTTTTCTTTACATTCATTTTTATGTTATAATTATCGAGTTTTTGTAGTACCGCGTTTAGTCTTTCTATAAATTCTTCGAGGGTTTTAGCTGCTATTCGTATGTCATCCAAGAACACTTTTACCCCGGGTATTGGGCGAAATAAGTTTTCCATGCAATCTTGCCAGATCGCTGGAGCCGTAGATACGCCGTACATTAAACGGTTACATTTATACAATCCGCGGTGTGTATTTATAGTAAGAATTTTTGCGCTCTCATCGTCAACCTCTAACTGTAAATAAGCTAAGCGTAAATCTATTATTGTGAAAATGATACATCTAGCCATTTCCGAAAACAATTCGTCCGCAGTCGGCAAATTACTTTCTCGATTCTCTAGTAGCTGATTTATCGTTACACTGTAATCGCCGCATATACGTATGCGATTATCTTTCTTTAAAACGGGAACGATAGCAAAATTCGACGAATCTATAGGCTCTAACATTCCTTCCTTAACTAACATTTCCAATTCTCTATCAACTAAAGGAATAAGTTTAAATGGTAGAGGACGTGCTTTAACGTATACACCTTTCGCTCCTGGTTTTAAAAAAAGTGAAGCTTTTAAGCCTTTAATTTTTCCTATTTCGGTATTTAGAATATTTGGATATTTACTAAGTAATTCTTTTGTACATTTCTCTCTATCGAAATCACACGCTTCTAACTGTAATACTGGTGAGAAAAGTTAGTCAACACCTTTCGTTTCTATGAATTGTCGGATCCATTCGCGGCCTAATAACGGTTCACGCTCTATAAATGTAATGTATAAATTTAATTTGAAAAACGTTTTCTCGTATAATACTCAAACTGTAATGTATCATACAATGCAAATTTATGTTTTACAATACGTTACCAAACGCAGCGTTGTCGTTTGTAAATTTAAATTCTTGAAAATGTTCTTGGCTTGTGTTTCGTTCATCAAGGTGACTGCTGCTCCGCTGTCCACTTCGAAGGTTACCGCTTTTGTGTTTAGTTGTAATGTTGTATAGAATTTTTCTTTTTGCTCCGGCTGCTCTGCTGTGATTTCGGAGCGTTCGTCCGTATTTAGCGAGAAGATTTCTTCTGTCTCGTACTCATTAATTTCGTGGATTGAATTCTTCTTTTTTAAGCATACTTTTTCTAAATGTCTTTTTTGACCACAAAAATTGCAGGTAACTGTGTCCGGTAACTTACATTTGTCCGCAAGGTGATTTCCGCCGCACCTATAACACTTCAAATTCTTTTCGATGTTCGTCGTTTTATTCTTTGCTTTCCTGTTTGGATTATGAGCGTCCCTGCGTTCCGGTTTTTGTAAATTTTCCTGTGCTTTCTTTTTAATATTTTTATTTGCATGTAAGTAATGTACGGATGATGTACCTGTATTAATTGTATTTGACTCCTTCTCGGACAATTCCATTGCTAATGCGGTCTTCATAGCTTTTTCGAACGTAAGATCTGCGGTTTCTAGTAGTCGGCTTTGTATTCTCTCAAAATTGCATGTAGTGCTTAATTTTGTAATCGCATTTGCGTATGTTTGTACGTCTTCCCCGGCTTCTTGTTTCCGAGAGTTAAATTTGAAATTCTCTGCAATTTCTAGTGATGTAGGAGCAAATAAATCTTTGAGCTTACTTTTTAAGTCGTCGTAAGATTTAGTGTACGGGTTCACGAGTCAATAATTGTCGCACACGGTGTTGAAAGCTGCCTCGCCAATGTAATGTAGTAGTGTAGGTACTATCTCGTCATCTTTGATCCTCATAATTTTGAATGCACCTTCCAGTCTCTGAATTCAACGGTCGTAGATTGTAACTCCTGGTGTGAAAAAATTCAGTTGTAACTGCACAGTTTGAGCTGGTTGAGCAGGGGCACTTGCATTAGGATTGCTGTCTTCTCCCATATTGTCTGTGCTCAACGCTGTAGTGTAATTCCTTGTAAGGGTGGAATAAATTCCGATGTAGAGCGTAAAATTTTTGGGCACCGCACTTGGTCGCACTCACTTCCGTACTTCTTTTTAGATTGCAACCGTCCTCGTCGCCACTGTTGTATATGTAAGCAAGTATAAGGGTAATAAAAGGGTTCACGACCTTGTAATTGTCTTATATAAATACGTTTATGTAATCACTTATTCCCTTTCTTTTCATTATTCTCCAAAGCTTGTCCCTGTTTACCGTGTCGAACGCCGCCTTTAGATCTACAAAAACCGCCCACATGGTATCCTTCCTTACTTTAGCTCTTTGCGCTAGATAGTTGAGAATATAAATATTGTCAACTGTTGATCTGCCTTTCCTAAATCCTTGTTGTCCTTCCGGTAAGATCTCTTTTTCCTCTACATCTTTTCCTAATCTTTTCTTAATATCACCGCGTATAATTTATACCCTGTAGATAATAATGTTAGGCCTCTTTAATTTCTTGCTTCATTTATATCTCCTTTCTTGTGTAGTGGTACAACCGTTCCTATTTTCCATTCTTCTGGCATGTCTTCTCCTCCCCAAATTTTCTCTATTATCTGGTCTGTCATCTCTTTTAATGTTTTTCCTACATATAACCATACTTCATTAGGTATTCCGTCGTGCCCTGCCGCTTTCTTTTTCTTTAGACTTCTTCTTGCCTTTTCTATTTCTATCTTATTTAATTTAATTTCATCATTATCCTCTTGTTTTTTAACTCTCTTCTCTCCTAGCACTCATTCTTCACTTCCTTGCAATAGATCTTTAAAATAGACAATCCACTCCTTCTCTTTTATATTATTCATAACTTTATTTTTTCTTCTTCACTTTCTCTGCATATTCTTTTCCATTCTCTTCTTTCATTCAAATATTCATCTTTCTCGCATTCTCCTTGTCTCCATTTATAAAAATTCTCTTGCTGCTCGTACACTTCCTGTTCCACCATCTCTTTATCCCTGGTTTCTTCATCCTTATCTTTCTTTTTTCTTTTGTCCATGCTACCTCCACCAACTTTTTAATGCTTGTCCATATTTTCTCGACCGACTCCTCCGTTTGCAGTCTATTTATTTCTTTCTCGACGCTTGTCACTTCCCTAAATCTCTCTATTGTCTCCTCATTCCAAATTATATACTCCCTTTCTTTTTTCTGCATCTCTTTGTTCTGTTCATTTTTTTCGTATATACTCCTTAACTTGACAGCTACTGGCGCGTGATCTGACTCTATCCTATCTTCTACTAGAAAATTCTTTAATTTTCTCTATCGCTTTCTCATTTACCACTACGTAGTCTATTACTGTCGAACCTCTCCCTCCTTTTAACGTGAATTCACTCTCCCAGTCTCCTTCCGTATTTCCATTTAAAATTTTCCACCCCTTATTTTCTATGAAGTCTACTAATATCTCACTTCCCTTCCCTTCAATTTTGTCTTTACTCTTCCTATTCCAACTAGATTCCTCACTATCACTTATAAACCTACCTTTCTTTCCGATTCTTATGTTAAAGTCCCCACCCACTATCCTCAGCCACTCTTCAGTGATCTCCTCATTCCCTATTTCCTCTATAATTCTATTAATATTTCCACTATTGTATACTGACCATATCTTTATTTTTTCTTTACCTTTTATTATTTCTGTTCTGACTAATCCCCCTTCTACTATTTTAATTTCAATATTACTGTTCTGTATCCATTCATTTTTTAATCCTATTAGCATTCCCCCTTTCGCTCTATCTTTTTTATTTTCTTTTACCGTGCCTACTATCTCCCATTTGAACTCTTTTGACAAATTATCTAATAGTTTATCCTTATCCTTCTCTTCCACCCACGTTTCAGAAAGACTTACCATATAAAATTGTCTATATACTCCCAAAATTCTTTGTCTTTGTTAATAATACCTGCCACATTCCAAAACACTAATTTTCTCTCCCTCCCCTGTTCCCTGTCTTTACTTATCCTTCTCTTCTTTTGTCTAACATAGATTTCTCCATTTTTAACACCCCTCCCCTTATTTAATTTCCCTCTCCCCTGATTTCCTATTATTTTCTTATTCTTTATGATCCTATTCCCTTCCCCATTGATTCCCTCTTTTCTCCTATTTTCCGAATTAATATGTTTAACTCTTATAAAATCATTACAACTTGTTATTTCTTTAACTTTTTCCTCCCCCCTTACCCTATCGCACCATTTCTGGTTTACTCTAAAAATTGTTTACTGACACCTTCCCTTATACTAGTCCCCACCGCGTTACTCCCCTCCCCTTTCTTACTTGCCACCTCCTGCCCCCCTTCTTCTTCTCCTCATTTCCTCACTTCTCACCCCCGCCTCTCTTAACGCTTCTTTATCCTCCCACCTAATCCACCTATTACCTATGAGTACCTTGCCTACCCCGATCTTAACTAATTCACCTTGTTCCCTTCTGTTTTTTGCCCACCTTAATATTCCCTCTTGTTTTTTCCTGTCCTCATAACAAAGACCGTTTTCTATAAATAATTTCGTCCCTGCCAATTTGCTTTTGTTTATCATTACATTTTTCTTTTCCTCTACGCTTCCTAGTTTCGCTATAATTACAGTACCTCCTCTCCATGCTGCTTCTCCATTCACCTTTAATCCTAATCTGTCTGCGAGTAACTCACATACCCATTCACGCACCTTTTCTCTCTCTTTATCTCTCACATTCATTTCTCCTTTTATAACAATATTCCTTTCTCTCTCCTTTCGCTCATTATCATTCATAAATTTTTTCATCTTATTAATTTCTACGTCCGATAAACTCCATACACTGCACCTGTTTTTCCTACTTTTGCTGCTCGATTTGCTCCTTGTCTCGCTTCTGCTTGTCTGATCTTATCCTTCTGATGAATCTTCGGTCTCCGTGTCGCCCTCTTCCGCCTTCCTCCTGTAGTCCTTTTCTCTCTCACCTGATGGTAAAAACGATGCTCTACTATTCTCTTTCTCCTCCAACTCTGCTATCCTTTGTTCAATTTTTTCCAGTCTCTTCTCTAAATCACTTATTTTTTCTTCCAGTTTTGCCTACATCTCTTGTAACTTCTGCCTATGATTTTCAATGTCTTTTCTCTCATTTCTCAACACACTCATTTCTTTGTTCAAATTCTCCTTTCACTCTTCCAATTCTCTTCTCCTCTCGTCTTCAAAACTAACTCTCTTTGTCTTGTCCTTGTCCTTTTCTCTCAACTTGTCTCCTTTCGCTGTTTCCTCTGCTTTTTCTGCCATTTTCGTTAATGTTGTCTGTCTTAACGTTCTTTTTTCTTCTTTCACCTTTTCTGCCATCCTGGGCTTTTTGTACTACAAGCACAAGCACAAATGCTAAGAAAAGTGATTCCCGCCTTTGTCCAGCACCTTCTATCACCCTCCTCCTTCTCCAACACGTTGCCGGCTCTTCCGAACCTAACCTCTCACGGTCACCACTTTTCTTTTTCGCTATAGTTTCTTTTTCACTTAATACAAATCTCTACCTTCACTTCACCTATTATATCTTGTATTCCTTTCACTTTCTCCCCCTCCCAATTAAGTCCATATGTCTTAATTCTCTCAGTAAACTCAATTATTACCTCTGCACAATGCCAATGCACGTGCTCTCTGCAACGTCCATTGGCCAAGTCCCGTTCTTATAAATAATAAAATAATTGTAGCAAGACATATTGATATAGTAGAAAAGGAAGTAAAATGTGTACTTCTACTTCTTCTTTTGAGAAGAGTAGAGGAATTAAAGATGAGTGTGAGAGTGAAGGTGATGATAATGTTTTTGAAAGCGCGAATGAATCAGAAAATCAAGAAAATGAAACAGAAAGTAAAAATAATGAAAGTACCAAAGTAAATATTCCACGCAGATCTGCGCGTGAAAGGAAAAATACTGTAAGGTATCCAGATTTGGAAAGTTATAATGTATTTGTAAATTATACTAGAGTAGATACGGCTTGTACATTTGAGGAGGCGATGAATAGTAAAGATAATAAAAATTGGAAAAAAGCTATGGATAAAGAGATAGAATGTATAAATAAAAATAAAACTTGGAAACTAGTTGAACGAGTAGAAAATAAAAAAGTCCTAGATGTAAAATGGGTATATACTAGTCAAGCAGACGGTAGATTTAAAGCCAGATTAGTTGTAAGAGGTTTTCAGCAGACAGATGTAATTGATGACATATACTCTCCGGTTGTTAAAAGTCAAACGCTAAAAATTTTATTTTCTTATTGTTGCCAGAATGCCTTAATTATTGAATAAATAGATGTTGAAACAGCCTTTTTAAATGGTAAAGTGACTACGGAGGTATATGTTAATCAACCAAAAGGAAATGAGGATGGTACGAAAAGAGTATTAAAATTATCAAAAGCTTTATATGGTTTGAGAGAAAGTCCAAGAGACTGGTACGAGTATTTTAATGAATATGTGATTAAATTAGGTTTTAAGAAAAATAATGCAGAACTATGTTTGTATGTACTTGATGAAGAAGAAGACACTATTTACTTATTAATTTATGTTGATGATTTATTGATATGCAGTAAAAATGAAAGTAAGATCCAAAGAATTAAGAAATTATAAACAGATAGGTTTAAAATGAAAGATTTAGGCAAGATAAAAGAATATCTTGGAATTAATGTAAATTATAATTATAAAACTTGTGAGATGAATTTAAATCAAACAAATTACATAGAGTTTTTAGCGATAAATTATCAAATACAAAATAGTAAATTATATAACACACCTATGGAAATGAATTTAAAACTTAAAAAAATTGAAGAAAGCGAATGTAATTTGAAATACAGAAATTTGATAGGCGCATTGTTATATATAAGTTCAGGTACTCGACCTGATATAAGTTATAGTGTAAATTACTTAAGTAGATTTCAAAATTGTTACAACGAGACACACTATAAGTATGCTTTGCGTGTATTAAAATATTTGTATTTAACGAAAGATTTAAATCTACGCTATAAAGGAAAAGGAAACGTTAATATTCTGGAATGCTATGTAGATGCGGATTGGGCAGGTGATTGTACTGACAGAAAATCAACTTCAGGATATGTAATAAAGTTATGTGAGAATGTAATTGATTGGAAATCGCGGAAACAAAAATGTATTACTAAAGCATCTACATATGCAGAGTATGTTGCACTGTCTGAAGTGGTAACTGAATTAAAATATATTATAGAATTATTAAAAGTGTTTAAAATAAATTTAAGTGAACCAGTAAAAGTGTATGAAGATAATGTGAGTGCAATAAAAATAGCAAACTATGGGAACTTCACAAAGAATTCGAAACACTTAGAAATACACTATCACTATGTACACGAAAGCGTAAGAGAAAAAGAAATTGAAATTGTTAAGATTGATACGAATGATAATGTTGCGGACAAAAGCGTTGTGTAAAGAAAAATTTACTAAGTTCAGAGAATTATTAAATTTAAAATAAGAATGTGCAATATAAATGTAAGGAGACGTGTTGAATTATATACATTTATTATTGCACAAAATGAATATCGAAACTAGATTGTTTTGCAACCCATATACAATGTGCACGAGGGTTGCAAAGTTTGCGTGTAAAACATACGCTACGACTTGAAGCCGGAGCGCGCGACTCACGTACACACACATGTGAGTATCCCCATGTAAGTGCCTTGCGCGACACGCGCTGATGCAGCCTCTCATCCGCTGGACTCTGAAGGAGTCGCATCGCATAGCGAGCCCTTGGGGCGTTTTGTAAGCTATTTGTAGTCTTGTATCTACTAAATATATTACTTTTCTTTCTTAACCACTACCCCAAGTATTTCTGATTCCACCAGTTTTCCCAACAAAGAGCGAATAATATTTCTTAACGAAAAAGTGTTCAAGATCTTTCCCTGTGTTTTTTCCTATATTCTGTGAAAGCGAGAGTGACAGTTGGGCTGTGCAAGGCCTGCAAGTCGTAAACTTAAGGGTTTATGACTTCCTGATGCCTTATCGACGGCTGGCCTGCACTTGTATTTCGGGAAAACAGCGATTGGTGTGGGAAAGATTTTCGGTGGGAACTTAAGTGTTTTTCTTTCTAAAACTTTTTTAAAGATATAATATTTATTTTGTTATTTTATAAGTATAAAGATTTACATTTAACTTTTAACCTAAAAGTATAAGAAAATAGCGAGAGAGCAAGTGAATTTAAAACTTTAGATAATAAAAATAAAAAGAAAATTAAATTTAATTGGTATGTTCATTACAAAGCAATTGGGTAAATAAAGTTTCATATCGTATAAAGGTAAAAAAAAATGAGAAAAATGCAACAATTATTTTCTAGAATTTGTCTGTATCACAAAATGGGGGGTGGACGAGCGGAGCGAGTAGGGGGGTACCCCTTAGTATATATACAGGGTGTCAATTAAGTCCCGGGACGGCTGAATATTTTCAGAGGTAAAGTAATTCTGATAAAGGTCAAGATCATTTCTTAAGTAACTTTCAACGAGGAATCTAATGGTGACATTCACTTTGACCTTGGACTTGACCTTGAAGGTTATTTCAAGGTCAACTTTTTTTTTAAATAGGAACCCCCATTTTTAAGACTGGTAATCGATAGAGCGGGAAATTTTACATTCAGATACGTAATTAAGTCAGAGCTAGTGTTTGAACTTGAGGGTTACTCCAAGGTTATTTACACTCCAGCAAGGTTCTTAGATACCTCTGAATATTTTTGCAAGCGGTAAAGCTATTCCTCGTGTAACTTTCAACGAGGAACTCAATGGTGACCTTATACTTGACCTTGGACGTGACCTTCAAGGTTATTTCAAGGACACCTATTGTTTTTAATGGAAATCTTCATTTTTTACACTGGCAATCGATAGAGTGGGAAATTTCATTTCGAAAATAGTATGTGACGTGATCTTTAGAAGGTCAAATCAAGGTCAATTTTGGATAAACTGTCAAAATATTGTCGTATTCAAACTTTAGAGGATTTATGAAAGACTAAATGTTTGAAAAAGTTTTGAAACCAACAACATCGACCACCTTGACTTTGAGATCAGCTTTGCACATTATTTGAAAGTTCAAGCACTTTTTTAATTAATAACCTTACTATCGCCCTTATTCTTACTTTTAGCGTTACCCAGAAACAACGACGTGGACGTAGTAAGTTCTGTTTCCTTTGGGGTGCTTGATTAACGTGAGTCCCCTTGCCTCTCACGATTGGGGTGCTTGATTAACGTGAGTCCCCTTGCCTATCTCGAGTAGGGTGCTTGATTAACGTGAGTCCCCTTGCCTCTCACGATTGGTGTGCTAAAGTCTTTTGCGTTTTACTTAATGATTCAAAGTTTAACGGCGGTGCTCAAACTGAAATCCTTCAACTTCTTGACAAAAAGCTAGGCGATTGTAAAAATGAGTTACAGCATCACGAATCATCCCTCTATCGATTCTAGCAGCCTCTTGCATAATTCGATTGCGCAGTTCATCTAAATTGTCCGGTTTAGTGGCATAAACTTTACTCTTAAGGTAACCCCAGAGAAAGTAATCGAGTGGTGTAAGATCCGGAGATCTAGCAGGCCACTCGATTTCACCCCTTCTTCCAATCCATCTATGAGGAAACTGAGCATCCAAATATGCTCGAACATCTCTACCAAATGAGGGGCTGCTCCATCCTGCTGAAACCACGTTTCATCGTAATCATCAACTGCTATCTCTCTAATTCGTGGTATAATTTGATTCCTAAGTAGCTATTCGTATGAAGCGGCAGTAAGATTACCCTCGATAAAAAAGGGGCCTACAAGAGTATTGTTTAAGATGCCAGCCCAAACATTCAACTTGTGTGGATATTGTGTGTGATTGTCCAACATCCATGCAGGATTTGTGTCTGACCAATATCTACAATTGTGTCTGTTAACTTCACCCTTTAAAGTGAAAGTAGCCTCATCCGAAAAAACTATATTGTATAAAAATTGAGGATCTGCGTCTATTCTGTTCATCATCGCTTCGCAAAACTCGATCCGGCAATCAGAATCATCGTCATTAAGCTCCTGTACCAAATGGACTTTATAAGGATGAAAACTGATGCTTTTCAGAATTTTTCGTACAGATTCATGAGAAACGTCATGCTCATGCCCAGCTCTACGTAAACTAAGATGTGGATTTTCAATAAATGCTTCAGCAATTTCAATCTGCTTATCCTCAGTTGCTACAGATTGTGGGCGACCAGTTCTCTGAAGATCATTGACAGTCCCAAATTCTGCGAATCGCCGTACAACCCTTTCGACTGTGGATTTTGTAGATTTCGACTGTAGAGTCCGATCTTACCTCGAAGTTCAAGGTCAAGTCCAAGGTCAAAGTGAATGTCACCATTAGATTCCTCGTTGAAAGTTACTTAAGAAATGACCTTAACCTTTATCAGAATTACTTTACCTCTGAAAATATTCAGCCGTCCCGGGACTTAATTGACACCCTGTATATACAGGGTAGGCCAAAAGTACCGGAACGATAAAATAACTCGGCGGGATTGTATTTTGCGAAAAGCTTAAAACAAGATATAGGGTTTTTTTTTTATGTGTATACGTGATAATCACCATGACCTTGACAATAACCTAGACGGTCATTTCTAGGTCAACTTCATTTTTTCAAATGGGAACCCCTATTTTTGACACCGGATTTGGAAAGAGCACAAAATTTTGGATCAAAAGTGCTTTTAACACTTTTTTGAAGGCTTTTAACACTTTTAACCAATGTGACGCGGGGTACTGCGGGGTACCTTCGCGTCGTCGCGAGCGGGCGCGAGCGGGCGCGAGCGGGAGCGAGCCAAGTGGGCAATCTTGGGGGAGATTCTCTCGAGCCGTCGGCGACGACGGACGCGTGTGTGTGCGTGTGCGACCAGGGTACGATTCAGGGAGACGGAAGGAAGCCACGAGGTACGCGAGCGTGCAGGTCAAGGTGACCTGCAACCGAGGCTCTAAGGTGGCGACGATTGTAAGTACCGCCCGACTTTTATAGCGAGTGCGGGCGCGTACCGGCGAAGAGTTGAGGAGCGCCTCGACTCTCGAGCGGAAATCTCCGTTCGTCGAACGCGGGGAACGTTTCCCCCTGTTCTTCCTCTCTCTCTCCGTAGCTCGCGATCGTGGACTCTCGTGCGGCGAGATTCGCGGCTCTCGTAGACGAGCCGTCGCGTGATTCGGTTTCGGAACCTCGAGCACGGGCTCGAGTCCGAATTTGCCGGCAAGCGGCCTGCTCTCGGACGCAAACGTTTGTTTACGTGGAGCAAAGTCGTGCTCCGCGTAAACACCACCGATCGCGGACCGCGCGATCGGCCGGCGAATTCTCGGCGCGGCCGAGAATTCGGAGGAGCGCGCGGCTCCGTTCGGCTGTACTCGGGCGTGCTCGGGGCATTCGGCCGGCACGCCCGACCTCTACCAACTTCTCCGGGACGCGGTGTTTGTAATTTCATTTTACGGAGGCAATAAAGGCCTCCGACTTGCATTTCACTCATTCGCGTCATTCTTTCGAGTAGTCCGCGGGACTACTCGGCGAACCTTCCCCATCCCTAACCTCCCGGATACCGCCACTCTGTCGTAGAGCTGAGTGGCCGGCATCAGCTGTCGTCAAGGAGGACGACGGTCACGCGAACGCGAGGAGCGCGTTCGCACAGTAGCACGCGAGTACGAGAAGCGAGAGTACGGTCGTACTCTTGCGTTGTGTACGGGCCGCGGCGACGTACATTCGCCGTCGGGTGCTCGCGCGCACCCCGAGGTAAGGACCTCGAGGGGCACTCGTGTGTGCCCCATTGCACCAATCTCGCGGAGAAAGGTCTCCTCCGCGAGATAACAGGTCATAAGGAACCCCGTTACAACACATAGTTTCTGAAAAAAAAATTCGCTAATATTTAAACATTTGTAAACTCCTCAATTTTTTTTTTTAAAAGGATGCATCTAGTCGAAAAATTACTAAAAATATTATTGATTTAGAATCGCATGAAAAATGTGGTGGTATTTTTATTTTTCCAATTTTTAATTTTGTGGAATTGTCTAAAAAACAATATTCTAAAAAATTAAATATGGTAGTGTACAGTTGAAGTAGTTGCCAAACTCCTTATATAAAATCTTTATTTAGAGCTAGCCATATAGCGAGGTTGTTTAGATAAAAATTGATTTAGGTCCTTCTCATTTATCTTATTGATTAACTTACTTTTTCTTTTCCTACATTTATTTATAAAATTCCAAATCTCATTTTCATACTTTAAATTCTTTAGTTGCTGCTTCATCTCTAACCTGTATTCCTCTTCTCTTTCTCTGAATTACCTTGATATTCAACCTTTTTTTCAACGTTTCCTGGATGAGCGATATAAACGTTTATTTTCAACCTTTTTCTCAACGTTTCCTAGGTGAACGATGTAAACGTTGATTTTCAACGTTTCCTAGATGAGCGATATGTACGTATCATTTAATGATAAGGGTAATATAAATTTCAAAAATATTTAAAAAAAAGGTTGAAAATCAACGTTTATATCGCTCACCTAGGAAACGTTGAAAAAAGGTTGAAAATCAAGGTAAATCAACGTTTTTTCAAGTTTTTGAAACGTTGATAATCAACCTTCTTTTCAACGTTTCTATTTCCAACCGGGTCGATGGATGCTCAGTATCCTCATGCACCCGGGTTCGAATCCAACCTGTCGGCCGAATTTTTTTCTTATTATTTGCTGTAATTAATTAAATGAAATAATTATTCAAAACTAATAAGTAACAATGAGAACTTATATTTTAACTTGATTTATTAACTTATAATGTTTGAGATTTTTTTTCTTTATATATGGATCATTGTAGTTACAGAAGGCGGGGGATTGAAGGAACCATAGGGATTCACCCATACTCAGAGATATGGCCATTAAAAGCTTTGGTCAAGGACTTCGAGACGATATCAGTTATGGAGTCACATTGAATAATCCAGAAACATCGGAAGCCGCCTTCGAAATCGCTACTAGATTGGAAGGACAAGTTATGCAAAAACCTCGACCAATCCCGGATGCTGGTATTGTACATACTTCCAGAATGGAATCAACATTCCAACCTTATCAAGAATATAGACCAAATTACAATAGAGATCTAAATTTTAGTAGATCAAATACTCCACCTCGTGAACAAATTAGAGAAAATCTATATAGAAGTCACTCTCCTCGATCTTATAATTTAACCGTGGAAAAACCACACGAAAAAGAATATCAAATATTAAAAAGATCTAATAGTAACGAACGTCTTGAACAACCAAGATCCAGAGAGAATAGTCCAGGACGCTACCGACTAGAATACTCTCGTCCCTACGAAAACTCATACTATAAGGAAAGAAATAGAAGCCAATCGCCACGTCTAAGAAACGAGGATAATGACAGAAGAAATTTTAGACCACGATCGCCTTCACCTTACAAACAAAATTTAAACTCGCAAAAGGCTCGTCAGAACAGCGCATCAACGGGCCAAAGCATGAACAAACCGCGCAACATGAAATTCAACGACCAAATAAAAGAGTCTTCGTCACCAAAGTAGACCCAGGTTCTCCAATCGTGAAGCTGAGAATACCGAATTTTAAGAAATTATACCGGATATTTTCTTATCGACACAGGATCAGATGTAAACTTAATCAAACCCCAATCATTAAAGAACGGACTAGATATTGATCCCTACGAAACTGTAAACCTATTAGGGATAACCGGGAATTGCATCAGCACTTTAGGTACATGCTTTCTTCACATTCAAGAAAAACCTGTTAAATTTCATCAAACCGACTCATTTCTACCAGAAAACTGTGATGGTATTTTAGGAATCGACTTTTTGAACACTGAAAAGGCAGAAATCTCTTTTCACCATCGCACTCTGATAACCACCAATAGACCAATTAAACCAATACCATTCATAAACTCCATAAATCAAGACACCACTGACCGTTATTTCTACAGCGTTAAGGCAAGAACACGTCAAGTAATATATATAAGAGATAACCAACATATACCAAAACGCCGAAGAACGAACAACACAATCTAGTGTGATTCAAGGAAGAAATCACAATAGTAGATTCTCATTGCCACAGAGAGCAATAAATAAACAGCCAGCATCACACTCAACACCTCTAGCAGCAATGCCAATTCAACCACAACCTAGAAATGAAATAATTATACCACGGTTTCCACTCAATAATGAAAATATTTAGAAAGGATAATTACGCACACTTTATGTCAGCCGATTGTAGTAACCGACCATGGAAAATACAAGGTTTTTCATTTATTCTGCAAACAACATCATTTTGATAAAACTGAACCACAAGTTATAGTAAGAGGATTAGAGCAACTACGCGATAGCATGAATGATCTAAAAGTAAATCAAATTAGAATATCACGAGTTCATGACAAAACGGACATTTTACCAAAAATCGATTAATAGAATTATTAGAACAAACTTTCAAGGATAACCCAGTAAAAATCACACTCTGCTATGGGAAAACAATAGTACCACCAGAAAACAATAGAAAAGTAATAATTCAGGAAGCACATGACAGTCTTAATGGTGGACATAAAGGCATAACAAAAACTTACAAACGATTCGAGAGAAGTTCTATTGGCCAAATATGAAAACCGAGATAACCGAATATGTACGAACATGTGACACCTGTCAAAAACAAAAATTAACCCGGGTAAAAACCAAGATGCCTATGTTAATAATTGACACACCTCTGGAGCCATTCGAAAAGATAGCTCTTGACACCATTGGACCATTACCAGTAACACCGGATGGAAATAATAAACATATCCTAACAATGCAATGTTTATTAACAAAGTATTGCATAGTCGTACCAGTACCCGACATTAAAGCCATCACAATAGCACACGCATTCGCGACAAATTTCATCGCTATTTACGGAGCACATAATGTAATTTTGACAGACAAAGGAACGAGTTTTCTCAACAAAGTATTTCGAGAACTAGCCAGAGTATTTAAAATAAGTCACGTAACTACATCCGGTTACATGCCACAGAGTAACGGGTCCCTTGAAAGAAGTCACATAGTATTAACAGAATATCTGAAAAACAACATAGATTATTACGAAGACTGGGATAAGCTGGTAGCCTACGCTATGTTTTCCTACAATACATCGGAACACACCGCAACCAAATTCACACCGTATGAAATGGTCTTTGGACGACCAGCAAGATCACTCTCGTCAATAGAAACTGACACACATAAAATCGAAACCTATACAGATTACGTCACTGAGTTGATTACACGACTCAATGAGATACAAAAGCTGGGCGCACAAAATTTAAATAAGGCTAAATTAACCGAAAAGTATTATTACGATAGACATGCAAATACAGTAAACTTTAAAGAAGATCAAGTATTAGCAATCAGAGAACCCAATACCAATAAATTTGATAGCCAATATCACGGACCGTACACAATTTCTGAAATAACTGAACGAAACAATGTTATAATAGTAGATGGTGACGGGAATAGATTCTTAAAACACCCAAATAAACTAAAACTCTATAGAGCCTAAAATTGATTACAGGTGCCGAACAAAATGATCCTCCTCCTTTTGGGAATGTTATGTATTCAAACAGGACTCTCCGAAACGATCGTCGGATACGACTGTGGGGCTAGAGGCCTCAACATAACAAGACTCTCACTACTAGATGTAGGAAATTGCGACATTCCACAACCTCACACTGAAACGAAACGAGTCTTTGTACGCTTAATACAAACCGCGAAATTCGGTCTGATAGAAGTTAAACAATGTAGATTCGAAATATCACGAACTGTATACTACTGTGGGATGCATTCACACATCTCAATAGTCCAACGAGGACATTTAGAATACATCGACGACATGTCAAGAGAAAGATGTAATGAATTGCATGCCACAGGAGTAGTCAAAATTGGTTATAATACGATAATATCCGGAATAGAAGGAAATTCAACAACAGTAAGACCTGTTACGCACGCCGGCAGCATAAAACCTGATGGTACTTGTCAAGGAACTCAATATTCCGAACCTTATGCCACCTGGAACGATGTCGTAGTACAGGCCAGCGTAAAAATAACATTAACCAATTACCACGCGCTAACAAACGCGAACGACAACCAAATCCGGCTAAGATCAGGGACGATCTGCGAATTAACCAAAGAAAATTGTATGGATAATACCGGAAGTCAAACATTCTGAAGGAACACCCCAAATAGCAAATGTAATTTCGATGGATACAGAGTTATATACGAGGGACAGGTACACAAAATCACCAATTTGGATGACCCTCAACGTAAAATCTTATACACGGTGATCAACACCGACAGCACATTTTCGCAGTACTTGCGGTTATACCTTCATTAAAACGGAATACCCCAAATTATTTTTATCCGAGTTGGAGGCTGGCGATGTTCCTTTTCCCCGTTATAAGACTAACCTTCTTAAAAACATAGATATATTTACCTACGTTAATGCTAAGTTCGTATATATGGAGCGCCACATCCGTCGTCAAGTCGAACGATTATATCGCGACATACTAATTCAAAAATGCTCAGTGGAGAGAAAAGTTTTAAAGAATTTACTCTCATTCTCTGCGGTAAAACCTGATAAATTCGCGTTTAACTTAATGCAAGAACCTGGTTATATTGCCGTTATAACCGGAGAGATAGCTCATCTGATCAAATGCCTTCCTGTTCAAGTAACGATCCAAAGGACAGATAGTTGTTTCATAGAACTACCAGTACTGAAAAATAATGAAACATATTACCTTACCCCCAAAACCCACATCCTCCTCAGAAAAGGGACAGAAACGGCATGTGACTCAGCGATCCCGTCGACATACCTCATAAACGGACAGTGGTACGAGATGACACCAAAACCAAGGAAAACTGTAGCCCCAAACGTTCTACACCACAAAAATCAGCCAACTGGACCTATGAAGACCTAGGAGCACCACCACCAACGGCATATACACCATACAAGAGCTGGAGAATCTACAAGAGAGAATTATGTTTCCTATGGAGTAACCTGCAGTGCTGAACACACTAACCAGAGGAGTAACCGGTCACCAAATAAAAACACAAGAAGTCTCAATAAACCACCTGAACGAAAACCAAGAGGAAGAAGCGAGCTGGGAAGAGAACGCAATTCCGCAAGGAACAGTGGAGATTTCATCAAGCCGCAAAAAATTATAGGATTCCTAAAACCGACATTTTTAAACCAGGTCCACTAGGACAGACTCAAGAGGGCCTATTCTGATCTGGAAGGGTTGCCATACGGCAACCTTCCACATTAGGAGGGACGTGTAATGAACATACCAAAATTTAATTTTTTCTTTTTATTTTTATTAGCTAAAATTTTAAATTCACTTGCTCTCTCGCTATTTTTATATACTTTTAGGTTAAAAGTTAAATGTAAATCTTTACTCATAAGATAACAAAATAAATATTATATCTTTTAAAAGTTTTAGAAAAAAAAAACACTTTAGTTCCCACCGAAAATCTTTCACACACAATTCGCTGTTTTTTCCGAAATCCAAGTGCAGGCCAGCCGTCGATAAGGCATCAGGAAGTCATAAACCCTTAAGTTTACGACTTGCAGGCCTCATGGGTGGGCATGGGTGGGCGCGCAATGGCCCTTGGGTAGCTGACGCAATGACCCTATTGAAAAATCTTACGTAAGATCTTACGTAAGTTCTTACGTAAGTTCTTACGTAAGATCTTACGTGAGATCTTATGCCAAAATCTGATCTGAAATTTTTTTATTTATAAAGGACTAAATACCGTGCAAAATGAGGATAAACTTGTTATTAAAGAATTTTTTTTCGATGGGACTTAGAATTTTTTCAGATGCGGAACTTAAAAATTTTGCTACACATCTGAAAAAAATTCTTTAATAACAAGTTTATCCTCATTTTGCACGGTATTTAGTCCTTTATAAATAAAAAAATTTCAGATTAGATTTTGGCATAAGATCTTACGTAAGATTTTTCAATAGGGGGGGAAAACGCCGCTATAAACGGACAACACGATATAACACAAATACACACTTAAAACCACTCGATTAAACTCTCAAACAATTCTTTATTTCGGTGTGTAATTACAACTGTTCAGTGTCCCTAATACGCGACACGATAGCATGCAAGCACACAACTCAGAACAATTTCCGATTTTACAAGCGGTCGCCCGATTTCTACGTTCGCGGCAGCTCGCGGCACTCCTCGCCCGAAACACGTCTCACCGATATTCGTCTGATGCCGCTCGTCCTCACGGCTGCTTCTCCGGTCCACTCACCGCGTCTAATTCTCAGCTTCTCTTCAACGACTTCAACTCTACTTCGGCTACTACTGTATCTCTCTGCTATTTCGAATCTCAAAAACGCGACTATCTACAATGCTGTCCGGGCAACGAGTGAACGAGTCAAAATGCCTAACTCGACTCGGACCTCCGCGTCTCTACCGTTCTCTCTCACTCTCATGGCATTTTACTATCGCGTCTTTGTCTAATAACTAATTAGTCATAAAGATCGCGAGGTGTCGCGTCGGCCCTTCTTCTTCCGGTCATCTAACACGCGATCGGCCATCTTGCCGATAAAGGAGGTCGACGCGCGCGCCCTCTATGTCTCGGCGCGCTTTACAAGCCCCGTTATTTAAGACTGAAATGGTGGCTGCTCGTATGACGTCACCATCAATTTCTGATTCTGTTTGTTTCTGTTGTTCTTATGTCTACTGGATTTCATGATTTACATGTGTCAATTGGAACTTTAGGTAATTTTTTGTAAACAATCATTCATCTTATCATCATTTTGAATTTGCGACAGCCGCTTGGTACTGTCATTTTGTGAATGTACTTTGATATACAGTATAATTAGTGCAATTAATTTCCATATAATAGTTTTATAAATTTGTTCGATACGTGCGGACGCGCGTATTTTCTGGCTTACTATTATTTTCTTAAGTCCGAGCCTTTATTGTATTGAGTGACCATTTTTACGAATAAAATATTGTTTAGTCGCGGTTCTTTTACTTATCATTTGACGTTGTCTAAAAACGAATAAACGTGACGCGTAATATACGACGTTATTCCGTCACAAATCCGAAAGACCCGCGTAACTTAGTTGCGTGTTCGTAAACTCAAATAAATAATAATTTCACTCGGAACGGGCCGAGACATGTAATACGATTTATCCAAGCGAGATGTACTTCGGCGCTTGTGCCTCGCCCTTAAAATCTGCAGTAACATAAAAAATGTTTTGACCGTTTGACGTAAGCGTTAAAAAATAAAACAAATAAATAGAATATTTGAAATTTGTAATATGGACGAAGTTAATAAACTAGAACACCTTTCTCTTGTTTCTAAAGTATGTATGGAATTAGAAAATCATTTAGAATTAAATAACAAAGATTTAGGTTAGTTGAAATTGTTTGTCTGCTGTAAAATTTAAAATTTATAAATACAATTATTATTATTATACAAATAGATTATTTGTTTTAGCTGAATTTATCATACATTTGTCGGAACAAAATAGTACACTTGAAAGCTTTAAATCTGCCCTTCTTGAAAATGGTGCAGAATTTTCAGTAAGTTCTAATTTTACTTAGAATTATTACGAAAATTATTAAACTATCATGGTATATTTCATTTTTTAGGACTCATTTATTGCCAATTTGCTGCGTATTATTCAACACATGAAACCGATTAATTCATACAGTACATCTTCTTCAAATAAAAATGATTTATCGAAAAGATTTCCAGGACTTGCTATACCAAATGAAAAATCTAAAACACCTGATTGTGATAGCAGTAAAAATGATAACAAAAACAAAATTAATCAAGATGTTGGTGATAATAATTCTACAAGCAAAAATTTATATAATTATACTCTTGATAAAAAAAGAAGCAAATCCATCGACAGAGACCAAAATCAGAGTAAAAATAAAAAAATACGTGGTAATGATAAAAATAACAGAGAAAATAAACCAGTAAAAGATGAATCAAACCGGCATAGAAGCATATCCAAGTATGAAGATTTTAGTAAAAGTAATAAAAGAGAAAGGAGGAGATCTAGCAGTGGTCATCGTTCATCATCAAAATATTCTCCTTCAAAGTAATGTCCTTCAAATTTTAATAGTATATTATTATTATTAGTCCTTATCAGCTTAGTTATTAACTAAGTTGTTATATATACATATATAATGATTACAATTTTAACCATTTATTTATTATTTAGATATAATTAAATTGTGTATGTGTTTGCTTTAATTTTCTTTTGCTATTGCCATTCTCTTGTTCATGTTTGCTTTTTTTAATACTAACAGTAATATTAAATATCAACTATTTACAACAGATGAATAACAAATCCAAGACATGTTATAATAGTTGCATCGTAAAATGTAAGAATTTTACTCTTCATAAAGAATGATTGATTGTTTTTACTCTTTGGATAAAGATAAAAACATCCCTATTGAATGGGTCTTATAAAACTAATTAATTTATCACATTTTATAAAATTTATGTATTTTCATGATATTTTATAAGATTTCTCGGGAATACATTTATATTTTTTAAAGAAGAAAGGTTTATCTTAATTATTGAAAAAAATTATTCAACCCTTTTACTCTTTAGAAAAGAGGTCATTCAGTCCTATTTTGCAACATGTCCCAATTTTGGGTATTTGATCTTAGTTAAATGAAGTGAATTATGAAAAGATTTTTTGTTTGCAGAACTGAAACAAATCATTTATACCTTATAAATTAAAAAAAAAAACTGTCACTGGATCTTATTACACTTAAAACAACAACATAGAATCCCTATTGAAAAATCTTGCATAAGATCTTACATAAGTTTTTAAGTGAGATCTTATGCCAAAATCTGATCTGAAATTTTTTGTGCAAAATGTGGAAAATTTTTAAGTTCCGCATCTGAAAAAATTCTAAGTCCCATCAAAAAAAAAAATCTTTAATAACAAGTTTATCCACATTTTGCACAGTGTTTAGTCATTTAAAAACAAAAAAAATTCAAATCAGATTTTGGCATAAGATCTCACTTAAAAACTTACGTAAGATTTTTCAATAGGGATTAACTAAGAGTTTTTGCCAATATACAGTAAAAATAATTCTCTTATTTTTATCGTGAAAGAAGTACAAATATGCAAAATATGTAAAATTATCTGTTATAAGCATATACTTTACTGGTTATAATGTAAAAATATACTTTTTAACATTTGTCAAAACAGTGAATACATCAAATAATTTGTTTGAGAGGTTACGAAATTTTGTTTTTCTTTGTAAAGTTTAAATCGTATAACTTACTCTTTTCGCAAAGTTGAATTGTATAGAATTAATCTTTATAAACTTGAAAATGTTTACTTTACTCTTTTCCAAAAGAGTAAAAGCATTGAATAACTTTTCTCAATACTTAAGTTTAACCTTTCCTCTTTACAAAGTATTTTACCTACAGAGTAAAAAAAATAAATCATTTTCAGTAAAGTAAAAAATTGCAATTTTACTCTAATTATTTCCCGGTTTTATTCTTTAGAGTTTGGAGTACAGTCATTGCAGATTCAATTAGTAATATACAAATTTAATATTGATTTTGTAACGGGGTTCCTTATGACCTGTTATCTCGCGGAGGAGACCCTTCTCCGCGAGATTGGTGCAATGGGGCACACACGAGTACCCCTCGAGGTCCTTACCTCGGGGTGCGCGCGAGAACCCGACGGCGAATGTACTTCGCCGCGGCCCGTATACAACGCGAGAGTACGCCCGTACTCTCCCTTCTCGTACTCGCGTGCTAGTGTGCGAACGCGCTCCACGCGTTCGCGTGGCCGTCGTCCTCCTTGACGACAGCTGATGCCGTCCGCTCAGCTCTACGACAGAATGGCGGTATCCGGGAGGTTAGGGATGGGGAAGGTTCGCCGAGTAGTCCCGCGGACTACTCGAAAGAATGACGCGAATGAGTAAAATGCACGTCGGAGGCCTTTATTTCCCGTTCCACGCGATGTATAACACATTCCGCCTCGAGCTCGTGCTCGAGGTCCCGAAGTCGAATCACGCGGCGGCTCGTCTACGAGAGCCGTGACTCTCGCCGCACGAGAGTTCGCGATCGCAAGCTACGGAGAGAGAGAGAGAGAGAGAGAGAGAGAGAGAGAGAGAGAGAGAGAGAGAGAGAGAGAGAGAGAAAGAACAGGGGGAAACGGTCCCCGCGTTCGACGAACGAAGATTTCCGCTCGAGAGTCGAGGCGCTCCTCGACTCTTCGCCGGTACGCGTCCGCACTCGCTATAAAAGTCGGGCGGTACTTACAATCGTCGCCACCTTAGAGCCTCGGTTGCAGGTCACCTCCACCTGCACGCTCGCCTACCTCGTGGCTTCCTTCCGTCTCCCTGAATCGTACCCGGGTCGCACATGCACTCACACGCGTCCGTCGTCGCCGACGGCTCGAGAGAATCTCCCCCAAGATTGCCCACTTGGCAATCTCTCTTCCGCGCGCCGGCCTAGCCTAACTTAAGCCGCGCTCGCGCCAGCTCGCGACGACGCGAGGGTACCCCGCAGTACCCCGCGTCACAATTTATACTATATGAAAATTTATTATTGTTCAAGTGAAAATGAAGACTAGGAAATTTTTCAATTAATCAACTTTAGTGTATGAAATATATCTGTATCTATATAAAATATACGATGACAACCGTATTATCATATTGTAGCTGTAACAAATGATTATCAGAAATGATTTCTAATATTTTTTTAAAATTCTATCGTAATTATCATACGGTTAGGCAAATTATAATATTGTCATCAAATTATTATTCAATATAAAAATTAAAACTATTTTAGGCAGGACTACTGCACGGAAGTGCCCTGCTGGAAATGACAAATTGAAATGGCGATAAAATAGCGATCGCGATCGGGCAAAGCCTAGGCGATCATCCTGGAGAAGAAGGATCGGCGCGACACCTTATGCCCGATTAGCCTAATTAAGGGCTAAACAAGGAGCAATGATTGTCATTGCGTAGGAGAGAGAGAGAGAGAGAACACAGGTGACGCTGCAGGAGACTCGATTGTCGCCATTGTTGAGTGCGATACTCATTGTCCGGATTCGTTCTTAGTAGCATCGTGCCTCTGTCGCAGTGTAATTTAGTATTTCTTTTGTCGTCAGTGTAGTCGCGGGAGTAGCTAGTCGTGTTGCAGCGTAGAGTAGCCGTGCAGTACTTCACGTCGTCGAGAGATTTGAGAGGAGTGAATCGTGATCCCGGAGAGGAAGAATCATTGGCGACGGTGAGTGGATCGGGGGACGACACCGCGAGGACGAGCGACGCCATCACGGTGAGGAGTGAGACGGAGTGCCGCGTAGCCTTTATAGTCGGGGCGTGAATCCGTGAAACGCGAGTCGTCGAGGCACGAATTAACGGTAGTGTAGCGCGACGTAATTTATTTATTCGCAGTAAACAGGCGTTGGCGTAAGTCGGGACGCGAGACACTAACACTTGTAAACCCCTTTGAAGTCACATTAAAGCGAATATCCATATTAAATTACTGTGTCTTTATTTTCTTTAGCGTGTGTGTGATGTTCCTTGCTAGGGTGGTTTTCCCACCACCCTTAGACTAACGGGCACCTTTCGGGCGCGCAACCCACGAGCCGCGGCTAGCCGAGCACGTATTATACGTCTCCCATTTAAAAAATATAGGCCTGAGCCCGAGGCCATTTGTCGACGAGGCTGAAGGGACTCTAAATTTTACCTCCGAGTAATGCACCATCACAAGTCATATTGACAATTAATAAAATCAATTAAATATAATAAAAAAAATTAGATTAGGGTTTAATTACAATTAAAATCAAATGATATAAGTTCATTTTCTATTTACTAATCAATTAAGGATTTTAAAGTCAATAGCAAACAATTAAATTTTAATTGTTTTCTATTGATTTAAAAGGGAGAGCCTACTTTAAAGGCTTCAAAAAATCGTTTATTTTTATTTTGCATAAACGTCTTGCTAATCTTCCCAAGAATGTGTCCCTAAAATTTCAAAAGCAAATTTGAAATATTTTCGGAGTTATAGAAGAAATAGTGAGCAATTGCCGACAGGTATACAAGCGACCCAATCGCTCGGCCGCTCTGCTCCTCGATCAATTGTACGTATTATAATCCGAAGGGACTAACGGTCCTTTTGGACACTGCTAACTATTCGTAGGTCATTGTGGAGCTACGGTAGGGATAAAAGTGTATCTTATAACGGTATATATGAGCTGACTCCGTCGGCTTGAGCAAAGCTACATTTAGCATTTAGGTTTAGTTTTGAATTTGTCTTTCGGCACGAGAACATCTAAAAATCATGTAGAGTTATCCGAAAGTGAGCAAATCTTTAAATGAACGCACTGGAAAGCCACGGGAAGCGCACAGATTCCACGGCAATCAGTTTCATAATGTTTTGTCATCGGACGATGGAGAAGTTAATACTAGCCGCAGTGAAAAGAAATTGGCATCAGCGACTACGGACGATGTTATAATTTATCCGTCTCATTGCTATCGGATAACCAAGTTTGTCTCTCTGTTTTTAGAAATTTCTGAATTAGTTATTTGCAATTCGTGTAAGCAAAGAATAACGTTTGCCAAAAGAGGGCGTCGCGGTTTAGGATTCAAAATCGGTTTGTCGTGTAAATGCGGTAAACGAGAAATTCAATCCGGACGGTTGGCTACGAAATCAATAGAAGAATTGTGTTCGTCATGAAGCTTTTGGGTTTTGCACGAGAAGGCATAACATTTTTTGTGGCCTTATGGATATATCTCAAGTTTTAGCAAAATCAACGTATAACCAAATCGTACAACACCTGTATACAGCATTAAAAACTATGTCTGATAGCGCCTGCAAAATAGCCTTCAAAGAGGGAAAGAACTTGATGTACAAAATGTATCAGAATTTTTACCTTTGGATATTCTTCATTGTACGGTGTAGCTACACTTATTGGCTACTACAGTGGCATAGTGATCGATCTCGACGTTAAAAGAATGTTCGGTCTGGATAATAAAAACTAATTTGATGACGGAAATGTTCTCAAGGTTCATCGAGAAATTTGAAGTTATGTATAGTAATTACACTTTTCACAAAATTTAAGGGAACAAAAAATTTTTCCAAAATTTCCAAAATTTTTTGGCGATTTTTAACAGGCTGTATCTCAGTGAAAAATGGTCGTACAGGAAACAAAAAAAAAAAGCTGTTGACGATTAAATACTCTAGTTTTCAGATTTTCAACTTAAAATTTTTTTGGAACACTGGTAGTTTGTCAATCCTTAGATAAAACACAAAAAATAATGGCCAAATTTTTCGCATTATTTTTCTCGCTCTACGAATATGGAAAATTTTTTTCGAGCAAAACCAAAGCATAGGTCGCATAGCCTGTTTATTCAGCTTCAATTTGCTTTTTTACTATACCAGATACGACCATTTGTCTTTGAGATATCGAATTTTGAGTGCAAAAAGATAAATTTTCATTCAACTGACATTATCTTTCGAACTACTGGTCGCCCAGCGATCGGACAGAGGGTTTCGTTTTCTGTAGAAAATTTTGTATAAAAATCTGTTATGGTTAATTAAAAAAAAAAATTTCCACCTGTAACGTTAACGTGAAAAAAGGGCAAAAAACAGCCTTCTCCCGCTTTTTGATTAATCGGCTACATCTTTGTCAATATTATGCGAAAAGCTTAGGTCATAGAAAAATTCTTTAGCCCAATGAATCCCGAAGAACTAAGAACCTAAATTTTTAGATCGATCGGTTCAGCAGTTTTCCTGGATCGATCAATAATTTCTTCTTTTTTTTTTAAACTTACAAAGTTTGAAAAAAAATTGAAAAAAATTGAAAAATAATTTTTTATTTGTTTTTAAGAAAATCAAAGTTTCTGAAAAAATTTTGATTGATGACCGAATCATCATTAGCATTAGCGTTATCCAAAGCATACCACGTGGGAGTTGCACGGTCGGATTTATCCTTCTTTTGTGCTTACGCACGTGCGTTAATAATGCTCCAAAACAATTGAGACCCTGTGGTTCGTCGGCTCTACAGTATTTTATGACTCCAAAATCACTCTCTAAGTTGAGTAAGCATGCGTGTGTGCGTGTGCTTATGCGTGTGTGTGTGTGCGTGAGTCCTGTTCAGTATTGAGTGTTCCCTCCTCTACACTTAATTACAGCTTGCAATCTTCCTTGTATATTCAAAATGCAATTTTGGATCATCCTTTGGGGGATCTGACACCAAACACTTATTAAAGCGTTCTGTAATGCTGCTAAATTGTTTAAATTTGGATAATTTTGTCGCAATCGGCGGTCCAATATGTCCAAGACGTGCTCAATGGGATTCAGATCAGGACTCATTGCAGAATGCCTCAGCAATCTAATGTTGTTTCTCTGAAAGAATTGGAGGGTCGTATTCGCTGTATGAGGCCTAGCATTATCCTGCATAAAAATAAATCTTCTGTTTCTTGTTAAAGGTAACACATGAGGTCGCAAGATTCGGTCAATATGACTCCTAGCATTGATAGTGTCTCGAACAATTACTAAAGGAGTTCGAGAATTCCGTGAAACTGTAGCCGAAACCATCACCGATCCTCCACCGTAAGCACTTATGGAACGAATAACGTTGTTCATAACGTTGACCTGTTCGACGCCAAGCTCGAGGTCTTCGTTCGTTAGCATACACGGAAAACCGAGACTCGTCAGAGAAAAAAACATTGTTTCAATTTCTCATTGACCAGTTTACATGGTCGCGAGCATACTGTAGACGAGCTCTACGATGTGCAACGGCCAACATCGGTCCACGGTCAGCTTTACTAGCACGCAGTCTAGATTCGTGAAGATGATTTATTACCGTCGATCGGGAAATATTTCGCGGGTGTCGTCGTTGTCGTTGTTGTTGTTATTGTTGTCTTTGTTGTCGACGGTTTGAAAAATTTTGGGCGATGTCAATTACTGGAATGAAAGGATCTTGAAAAGCTAGTCGAATAATTGCTCGGCCGTCTCGATAAGTCGCTGCTCTATGTCGGCCTTGTCCAGTACGTTTTCATATGCATTTGTTTGTAGAAATCGGTTATAGGCATGAGATAAAACCGAAGCACTTACGCCGAGTCGTTCACCAACCTGCCGATATCTGTACCCCTCCTGAACAAGAGTCACTCGCTGAGCGACTTCTGAGGCAGATAAATGTCGCCAGGGGGCATTATGGCGTAAATTGAATTTGAAAAGTTGCTGTCAGTAATCTTTTTTTAAATTTACAAAAAAAGGTTTATTTTGAAAGAAAATTGTTGTTTTTTTTTTTTTTACCAAAAAATTTGAAGTTTTCAAAAAAACTGTTTTTTTTTTAACACGTAATGACTGTACAGAAAACGTAAGAAATTTGTTGCTCACAATTTTGCACAACGAGTACAGTGTGCACTTTAGAGGTATTAACTTTAAAATTACATATTGAAGAATTTTTTTAGGGAAAATGGACATGGTCTCTTAATTTTTTTTCAAATTTTTTTCAAAATTAAAAAAAAAAGTTTCAAATTTTGGAAATTTTTAAATACTTTGGACTATTTTGTTGTTAATTAGTCTTTAAAAAACATAAAGTTGAGTAACAATTAAAAAAAAGAGAAATAATTGATTTTTAAAAAATTAAGCTTAGTTTAAGGAACAAAATCCCTGTTCCCTTAATGTTTTCGAAATTTCAATCGATCGATCCAGGAAAACCACTGAACCGATCGATCTAAAAATTTAGGTTCTTAGTTCTTTGGGATACATTAGGCTAAAGAATTTTTCCATGACCTAAGCATTCCGCATAATATTGACAAAGATGCAGCCGATTAATCAAAAAGCGGGAAAATGGCTGTTTTTTGCTCTTATTTCAGGTTAACGTTGCAGGTGGAAATTTTTTTTTTTTAATTAACCATAACAGATTTTTATACGATATTTTCTGCAGAAAACAATACCCTCTGTCCGATTGCTTGGCGACCAGTAGTTCTAAAGATATCGGCAGTTGAATGAAAATGTATCTTTTTGCACTCAAAATTCGATATATCAAAGACAAATGCTCGTATCCGGTATAGTAAAAAAATAAATTGAAGCTGAATAAACAGGCTATGCGACCTATGCTTTGGTTTAGCTCGAAAAATTTTTTCCATATCGTAGAGTGAGAAAAATAATGCGAAAAATTTGGCAATTATCTTTTGTACTTTATCTAAGGATTGACGAACTGCCAGTGTTCCAAACAAATTTTAAGTTGAATATCTGAAAACTAGTGTATTTAATCTTAAAAATCTTTTTTTTGTGACCTGCTCGACCGTTTTTCACTGAGATACAGCCTGTTAGTCGATAGTTGATAGTCATTCATACGATCCTATATCCCTGGGTTCGAAAGCGATTGACCCGGTATCCTCTTACCTTCCATGCCTAGAGGCTGGATCTGATCCTTTTTATTAGGCCTATAAGGGGAAGTTCCCACACACCCTCCGCCTGACTCCCATAAGTCTGGGGCAGTCGCACAGAAGGTGCGCGGGGGTTTCATTTGCCTCACCACAGAGCCTACAGAGTTTTTTTGCTGGTTTTTTCAATCCTATATTTGTGGTAATCCAAGTCACAGTGACCCGAGAGCCAGCTCACTACTAGCCTGATCTCCCTTCTTTCGAATTTGATCAGCTCTGCTTTCCAACTTCGGGGTATTATCTCATCAATGATGCATTTGATGTGTCTGCAACACTGGCTGTCGCGCCATCTTTAGCATTGTTCCGTCTCCACTCATTTCTGAATTTTTCTTTCTAGGTGGAAAAGCGATATGGCAACCTTGGTATCGGTTGCTCTAATTCCCTCCGCTCCTCTTTTTGCGAATCTGTCTGCCATTTCATTGCCCAGAACGACCGAGTGTCCCGGGACCCACTTTAATTCTACTTCACACCGCTCTACAAGTCTATCTAAAGCATTGCGGTACCTTTTCACTTCTAGCAAGGTTATCTCTACTTTACTAACACTTAGGAGTGCTGCTCTGCTGTCCGAGTGTATGGTCAACGAAGATAGACTCCTATAGAAGCCGAATGCCTTATCCCGAAGTGAAGCAATAATAGTAGGGTTCGCACCCCGACCACGCGCAGCGTTCACGTCGATTTCAACCGTGCTGTCGGTAGCAGTGTCCGTAGCCCGGTAACGCGCACGATGGATAACACATCGGCTCAAATAATAAACATAATTTGATCGAATGGTAAAAGAAAATAATTTGCGATATTTATTTTTTTATGTTTTTAAAGACAGGTTTGTCACTTTAAATAGTGAGTCTAGTGCTTTGTCATTTTTAATTTGATAATTAGAGCGTTATTTATTTTTTTAAATTCAAATTATTTAAATGAATTTAATTAATTTATTTCAGATTGTAGACAGTAATGGAAGTATCTATAATTGTTGACCATGTAAACAATAATAAAAAACTAAATTATTGTTAAATCTGCACTCTTAAACTAAAAGCAGTCCACGACTGTATATATAACATTCGATTTTATTATAATATTGAATCCGATAATCGTGTGGTTAGCATGATGGACTTGAAACTTTTGGTTCAGGGTTCAAATCAACATTGTTTCTTTTTTTTTAAATTGGTGTTTTTTTAAATTAATTAACCTTAAAAAAGGTTAAAATAATAACATTATTATTATTATTTTACCACAAGGTTAATTAATTAAATATAACATTTGTAACGGGGTTCCTTATGACCTATTATCTCGCGGAGGAGACCGTCCTCCGCAAGATTGGTGCAATGGGGCACGTGCGAGTGCCCCTCGAGGTCCTTACCTCGGGGAGCGCGCGAGCACCCGACGGCGAATGTACGTCGCCGCGGCCCGTATACAACGCGAGAGAACGCCCGTACTCTCCCTTATCGTACTCGCGTGCTAATGCGCGAACGCGCTCAGCTCTGCGACAGAGTGGCGTTATCCGGGAGGTTATGGATGGGGAAGGTTTGCCGAGGAGTCCTGCGGACTACTCGAGAGAGTAACGCGAACAAGTAAAAATGCAATTCGGAGGCCTTTATTGCCTCCGTAACGCAAACGCACGCGCTCCTACGAATTCTCGGCCGCGCCAAGAATTCACCGGCCGATCGCGCGGTCTGCGATCGGCGATGTTTACGCGGAGCACGACTTTGCTCCGTGTAAACAAACGCTGCGCTCGAGAGCAGGCCTCTTGCCTGGTCTACGTGTACACACACATACACACGCACACGAAGGAACGGATCGCTTACCCATTCCACGCGATGTACCGCGAACTTGATCTCGAGCCCGTGCTCGAGGTACCGACGTCGTACCGCGCGGCGGCTCGTATGCGAGAGCAGCGACTCCCGCCGCACGAGAGTCCGCGACGGCGAACTAAGGAGTGAGAGAGATGAAGAACCGGGGACACGTTCCCCGCGTTCGCTTTACAATGCTCGACGCCAGGGAGTCGAGGCGCTCCTCGACTCCTCGCCGGTACACGCCCGCACTCGCTAAAATAGTCGGGCGGTACTTAGAGTACTAGCAGCTTTGGCTCGTCCTCAGCTGCTACCTCGAACGCTCGCTCTCGCTGCTCGCCTCCTCGGGAAATCGCTCATTCAACGGGTCACACTCGCGCGCACGTCCGTCGCCGCTGACGGCTCGGAGACAATCCCTCGAGCTTCCAAAATGACCGCCGCTCCCGCGCGCCACGGCCTAACTTTACCTCTCGCCGCGAAGGCTCGCGACGGCGCGCAGGTACACGATAGTACCTCGCGTCACACCCTCCTCCCAGACGCCGTTAAGCTACGTCTTTACGGCCTCTGTTACTCTTCGCGAGCCAATCCTCTACAGGTTAGGGATTAAAGGATGAGGAGAGGTAAATAAGTTCAACACGAACTACGTCGTTATGTTGTAAATTAAGAGCGCGAAGCCTTTATTTGGCCCTCAATCTACTATGGGTGGCGAAACGGGCCGGGCACGGGTCGCCTACTGGTATCTTCTCTGGTTGATATACCACCCGTGCCGGTCCCGTTTCGGGCATTGGTTGGCGTGGAGCACTCCTGGCTCCGCGCATACCGAGCAGACGAATCGGCCCGGGTACAACTCAAACAGTTCCCGGCGCTGATCCTCCTTTGCGTCCGCTTCTACGCGGGCGCGGAGGGCCGCGAGGCGCCTCTTCTCTTACGCCTCTTCCTTCTTGGCCTGGAGGGCTCTCTCGCGGCGGCACTCCTGCTGCCGCTGCTGCTCCTCCTGGAGCTTGCGTTGATTGGCCTCTCGTGAGACCTTCGCGTGGTCCTCCTCCGCCTTCTTCTTGTGGTAGGCCTGGTAGACCTCGTCGTAAGCCCGACGAGAGGCTACCAGGCCCGCCTGCTGCGAGCGGACCTCCACCAGGCTGATGGACGCACGTGCCACTTCTGCGGGTCCGCCCTCCGTCTCGTACGGGAAGCGCAAAATGGCTGCGAGCGCCTCCTCTATTTGCCTGACGGCCCACGCATAATCGTCGGTGGAGGAGCGGAGCCAGACCTCCCGCTCCTTCCACTCATCCGCGGCCGTAAGGGGCCGCTGCTGAAGGGGGGCGCCGTCCTCGGCGCCTCCTTGTTGGAATGATCGGGGACGGAGCTTCTCTCCGTTCCACTCCTCGGCGACGCTCGCCGTTGCCGGGTTCACGACCCCTGGTTCGGGGGCATGAGGTCCGCGTAGGGAGGTAGCCTCCTGGCTTCTCGCCTCAGTGTCCTCGCGGGCGGCGTCCCTGCCGCTCGCTGTCGTGCCGGGGACCTCCTGACCTCTTGGTGGATGGGAGACGGCTTCGACGCACGCCTCCGTCCCGCGGGCGACCTCCTGGTCGCTCGCCTCTTCCCCAATCGCCTCCGCCACCTTGGGGGTCCCCTCCAGGGTGCCCCCAGTCAGGGACTCCGGCGGCGGTTGCTCGCCGGACTCTGCCTCCGTCGGATGCTTCTCAGCGTCCTCGCTGAGGAGTCGCGCAATCCCTTCCTCCATTTCGTATGAATCCATCTAGGAAAAGGACAGAAAGAAAAAGAGGGATTTTGAGGAATGGCTCTCAGAGTTGGTTCTTTCCTATCCACCGTGTTTTCGTCGCGTCTTACGTTTTGGCCGCGCTGGCCTTATTCTTAGAACCGGGTGGACGACCCGGTCCTCGCTTTCCCGTCAAGCTTCTCGCTTGCGTGACGGCGTAGGACGCTTTACGCGGTCGTCCCAGCCTGGGACGCATGCCCGCTATCACAGCTCTTCTTCTCATCAGCCTCTTCTGATGGAGTCGTGGGCGCATCCACACGACTCTCGCCTTCCCCCGGAGGTCGGGCGCTGGTCTTGACGTTCTCTTCTTCAGCAGGAACGTCTGCGCCGGGGATGTATGGTTTCATCTGTTCTGAGTGGATCGGACCCACTGTCCGTCCACTTTGGTCACGCAACGCGTAAGTGTTGCTGCCCAAGATTTCCGTAACTTCGTACAGTCTGGCAACCTTCGGAGCTAGCTTCCCAGCTACTCCTTTTGCCGCATTGGAAAGGACTTTATTCCTTTTCCATACGAGATCTCCGACTCTGAAACTCGCTTCACGTCGGCCCGCGTTATAGTAACTGCCGATCTTGTTCTCTGTCGGAGCTCTCCGCCGCCATGTCGTGGACCTCGGAGAGATTTTTCATTTGGAGAGACCATTCTTCTCGGGCCTCCTCTTCGTATTATTTCAGTATTTCAAACATCTGCTTGCTATACTCCGAGTCTAAGGGCTTCGGATGCCTGCCGTAGACGAGGAATGTAGGTGTCCCATTGATCGTGGTCATCTTGGATGAAAGCCATGATCATCTGCTTCATCGTTCGGTTAACCCTTTCAACCGGGTTAGCCTGCGGATGTTACAGGGGCGTCGTTTCATGACGTATCCCCTTTGTGTTTAAAAAACCGTCGATCGTTCGGTTTTTGAACTCTGTCCCGTTATCGGAGAGGAAGACTTCGGATGTTCCAAACCGGAAACAGATGCGTTCTGTGAATTCCGCCAGTATGGCTTCGCCTGTTGCGCGACGAAGCGGAATTATTTCCAGCCACCGTGTGAATAAATCCTGAAAAACCGGGGTATATTCGTACCCTTTGCTCGTCTTGGGTAGCGGGCCTATAATGTCGCCTGCGACGTATTGCCAGGGTCGTTCGATAACCCTACGGCCCATGAGTCCCGTCGGCGGTCTTTGCTCAGCCTTTATCTGCTAGCAGGTTTGGCATTACCGCACGTAATTGGCGATGCACGCGTCCATGCGTGGCCAATAATATTGACGAGGAACCCGTGCGAGAGTCTTCTCTCGCCCCAAGTGCCGTGCTGTGGGGCTATCATGACACTCTTTCATGATATCCCCCTGTTTTTCTTGAGGAACGACGAGCTTCCAAGCCTCGTCGTCCTTCCCCAGGATTCCTTGCATAAGTTGGTCGGGGTTACAGTAGAACAGTCTACCTCCGACCCACTTCATCTTTGGTTCGCTGAGCGGTTCCTCTTTAGCTTTCTTCAGTTGTTGAAGGTACCATTCATCCTGGGAATTTTCTATCCACGAGACACCTGCCACTGGTGTCTCCTCGTCCCCTTCCTCATACATTCGAGAAAGGGCGTCTGGGACATTGTTGAGCGCGCTTTTTTTGTGCTCAACAGTGAATCGGTGACCTTGCAGCTCCAAGGCCCACCGCGTTAATCGCCCTGTTGGACCACTCAGTGTGCGCAGCCAACGCAGACAGCTGTGGTCCGTGACTACGCGGAAAGCGCAGCCTTCAATGTATGGGCGAAACTTCTTTATCGCCCATATTACAGCGAGACACTCTTGTTCTGTCACGCTGTAGTTTCTCTCGGCAGGTGAGAGGACGCGGCTGGCGAACTCCAGTGCTCGCTCCTTGCCGTCTTCAAACTGGAGTAGAACCGCTCCGATTCCCGAATCGCTTGCATCTGTTTGCACAACAAACTCGTTGAAGAAATCAGGGCGTTGCAAGACTGGTGCGGAGGGTATGAGAGCCTTTATCCGCTCGAATGCGGAATGTTGTACTTCAGTCCACTCAAACTTACGCTCCTTTTTTGTTAGTTGCGTAAGTGGTTCGGCGATCGTGGCGAGGTTGTTCAGGAACCTCCTGTACCACGATGCCATGCCTAAGAAGCGCCTTAGCTACTTTACGTTCTTAGGCGGCGGGTACTCCAGTACCAGCCTTATCTTTTCTTGGTCAGGGCGGAACCCGTCTTGGTTCAGCACTACACCCAGGTATTTTACTTCGCATTGGCAGAAGTGGCTTTTCTGCCGGTTAATTGTTAGGCCCGCCTCTCGTAGGCGGCCTAAGATGTTACGAAGCTGTTCGAGACGCTCCTCGAACGTTTTCGACATTATGACGACGTCATCCAAATAAGCGAATGAGTAGTCTTCGCAATCTGGAGTGACGACCATGTCGACTTGGCGCTGGAAAGATGCTCCTGCGTCTTCCAGGCCAAATGGCATTCTCTTGTACTGGAAGTGGCCCATTCCCGGTACAGAGAAAGCCGTTATCTCTGGACGCCTCGTCCAGAGGTACTTGATGGTACGCGTTGCTCACATCTAACGTTGTATAGAACTTTGCCGCTTTGGCCTTGCGGAAAGCCGCGTCCATCCGTTTTGCCGGGTATCCGTCCGGCGAAACTTTGAGTGTATTGACTTTTCGATAGTCAATACACATCCGGTATCCTTCATCGGATTTCTTCATTATCACGACCCGGCTTGACCACGGGCTCGTGAATGGTTCAATGACGCCAGCGTCCAGTAACTTTCGGACCTGCGCGTGCATTTCACCTTCTATGACCGGTGAATACGGGTAATATCGCTGTTTTGATGGGGCGAACATTTCCCACATCAATTGTATGGGTCACCCACGTGGTGCACCCAAGTGTGGTCGGCTCCGTGCCGACCATTTCGTGCACAAGTGCCTCGACTTGTGCTCGTTGCTCCTCGGTCACAACGCCTAAGACTACTGCGCCGATCTGGATCATGTTAACCTCTTTAACTGATGCCAGCTGGAGATCGACGCTGTCGTTGTCGTCCACCAACGTTATGTGATTTGATCGCGGATTGTGTACTGAGCCGAATTCCCGTATGAAGTTCGTGCCCAAGTAACAATCTGCGTCCAATGCAGGGATGATCGACACTTTGATCTCCCTGCTTATGCCCCCTATTCTAAAGGGAAGGTAAGCACAGCCTACGATTGGGCTCGTGCTACCGTCAGCGAGCTTAGCACCTGCATGCTTGCTTGGCATAAGTCTTCGGCCACATGCAGTTATTAACTGCAGGCCGATCGGTCCCATCGCTGTGACCGATGGGCCTGTGTCGTACAGTGCGCGGAAGTGTAACCCTTCCACTTCCACCTGTAACCACCATCTGGTTTCCAGGTTTTCCTCTGCAGGGACGTCCGGTAGTGCTGTCCCGATAACGCCCTGGGAGTTTAGTTCCGAAGCTTCCTGACTAGCTTCGTTAGCGTTCGGGGAAGTAGTTGAGTGCCCTACTTCCCCTGTTGCTCGTTTTCCGGCGAGCAGTTAGGGCACTTCGCTCGGATTACCCCTTCCTTGTTACATCCGAAACACCGGATGGGTTCCTTTGCCTGCCCATTTTTCTGTCCGTCCTTCCCGCTGCTACTGTTATTCTTGGATTTGCCTTTTCCGGAACGGCCATTTTTGTTCGCCGAGCAGGAGGCACCCTTGTTTCCCCCTCACTGCCTCTGTTTGTTGCTTTCGCGGGAAGCTTTCACCAGTTCTCCGCTAAGCTTCGTTAATAGGTCGGCTATTTCTTGCCGACCTATCCCGGCTATCGGAGCATCGGGCTTCTCCTGCATATCCAGTGTTGCAGCGTCCGTTCCTGCTACTTTTACTGGGGACTTTTATATGCCATTTCTGGCATCACCGCCTTGGTTGGAGGGTTTGGCGTCCTGTCGCCCTTTTCCCTATCTAGGATTTATTCCGCTTTGACGCACTGATCAACTAGATCGTCTGTGGTATTGCAGGTTTCTATCCTAACTATCCTATTGATTTCGGGGAGAAGGTTCATGTAAACCTTCTCAATTTTTGAGGCTTTTTCATCCTCGGGGATACCTCACGTAACATGCTCTCCATGCATGTCACATAATGGCTGCTGGTTTCCCGCTTTGTTGGAAACGACGCCTGATGTCGTCTCGTAGGCGTTCTTACCTAACATGGGCGCAGCCCCATCTGCGCCGGGTGGCTCGACAAAAGTCTGCCCATGTTCGCCAATCGCTACTGTGGTTCCTGTACCACATACTTGCAACGTCTTTTAGGACACACGGGAGCGACGCCAGCATGTCGCTCTCGTTGAGTTTTGCCGCTCGGGCATTATCCTCAAAACTTTTAAGGAAAGACTCCACGTCTTCTCCTTGTTTAGCCGAGAACGTGACGCTCCATCGGCTAACTATTCGGCTGGGGTCCTCGTGACCTCTGCCTGTGCGATTTAATTCGCTTGTGGAAGGACCGATGTGCTCTCTCGTCCTTCCGTTCATGAAATCTGTCCACGTTCTGATTTCACGTGGCGGGATTCGCCGTTGCGCGTTTTGAGTGGTGTGCGCGCCATTCAGCGTGTCGTTGATTCCAGGCTCGTCTATCGCGTACGTTTCCTGGAATCTAACGCGCGGTGTCGATTGCGACGGATTTATCTGTTCCGTTCGCGTGTCGACTTGTCGGCCGTTGATTCTCGTGCTTGACATCGGCGGCCGTTGCTGGTCTCTTTCGTGGGCCAGCTGATCGACTCTCAGCGTGAGCGCCGTCAATGTCCTCGCCTGAGTGACGCTTGTGTTCAATAAGTTGTCGTATTTTACAATAAGTAATCGTATTGAAGTATGTGTATAGAAATTAACTTATGTTACGCTAATCTTGGTACATAATTAAAACAACAAAGTGAAAAAATCATAAAAAATTAAATTGATGGAAAAACAAATATATTTTGTTAAACGCTCAAATAAAATTATTTCGGTACTATTTACAATGATCTATCAATTCATGAATCTCGCTTGCGTATTTCTATACAAAACGATAAAAATCGATTGTACACTCGACCAAAATTAATTAATTCATAATTTATATTAATTAATTCATTCGAGTGTTACATATTACTTGAAAAACAAATAAAAATTGTGACATTCAAAACATTTAGAAATAATTCTGTTTGGTCGAGTGTACACTTTATGCCACATGATTACACTATTAACTTAAAATAATTATGTATACAAAGAGATTATCTGTAAATATAATTTAGTATAACTTTGTAAATATAAAAAAAATCACTCCTGCTGTTATGTCGAAAATACATTTATATAAGTAATTCTATCAATTATTTTTATCTTGGATTATCAAATAATTATAAACATATTGTACACTCCTAAAAAAGACCCTTTCAAGAAGAAATAAAGAAGAAAGGTCTTCGAAAGGGTGCTCTCCTCGAGAGGTAGCGAACGTTGCAGGCGACAAACATTAAAACAAAGAGCGTTAAGCTTTACTATGTTGTTTGTCGGCACGTTCAGGGAGCAAACCGGGATTTGGAAATTCCCGAAAAGAAGCGTGTCCAAACATGTGTGGCACCCGACGGCTGTACTCGAAGATTTTCGCCTACCTGAGTACTGCCGCGTGGGGGCCACCACCGTAAAAAAGGGTCTCGCATCGCAAAGAAGATGCACGGGCGCGTCATGCTTCCTCCCACCAAAGGCTGCTTTTCGACGAGGGCACTTTTCCTTTAAATATTGAGCCGATCGGTCAGATCGGCAGTTATCGAGAAAAATTTACTCTGAACGCACGCAAGCTACTGCGCAGCTCCGTGCCTAACTTTTGTATTTCCTTATAATCATTTTCACCATGATATTTTAGTAAACTTATTTATACTAATTAAACATTTATCTTCAATTAATTATTAAAAAAGAAACCAATTCCCAAAATAGTCGAGCTGGATTAAGTTTCATCTCGTCAAATAAAACACCTGCAAAACTACTGTAAGAATCTGGCACGTTATCTATTTTAGTTTATTAATCAATTTAAAAAATATTGCTCATTATCTTACACAATTTTATTTCATAAAATTATTGCTATATTTAATTGTTATATATTAACATATATAATTTCATTAAATAAACTTGTGCAAGATAAACAGCTATACTTTTTCAATTGCAAAATATACTGTACATAACTTTTTATAAACTTACTTCTAATACATTACACCCTTCACTAGATAATTATCCAAGCTTCTTTACGTGGTCCAACAATTCCTTGAGATTTTCAATTTTCTCATTCAACCGCGTTATCTTCTGATTCAAGGACTTTTCTTTCCGTTTTGTATCTTTGTAATATTTTTGCACAATATTCCAACTGACATCTGATGAGAAATCCTCTCTGCGTAAGTCTCCTACATAGCGAGGATTGCAAATTCGCTTACTACTTTGAATAGATTGACATTCTGAAGAAATTCTCCTTCTGAAATTAATATGAATGTTATAACACAGATATGTCACACTTAACTTTGTGAGTAGTAGCAGGTACCTCTTTAAAGATAGTTTTTCAATAATCTTTGTGTTATTGAGCTGTGAATCCACTTCTTCTATATTTACAATATTAACTGTTGAAGCACAATTTGGCATCTCTGACGTACTGCTAACAATAAAAGAAATCACTTACGCTGATGTGAACTGTTGTAATTGTATAATAAGTACATATATAATAAGAATTAGATCTGTACGATACCTGCAAATATTAATATCATTTGTATAATTTTCAGTATTGGCTTCGCTTGTTGGGTACGAGTTGTCAGACTTATCATTTTCATTAGTTATATCTAACAAAACTGTTATTGATTTCATGTTGTCATTTATTTGTAACCCATAATTGCTATTTATCTCATTCACACTGAAAGATAAAAATGTTTTACATTATTTTATAATCGATACTCAATATAACTAGAAATATATGTGTACTTTATTAAAAAATATATACCTATTGCAGGAAGACAATATATTTACACATGGAATAGCAGTAGGATATAGAAACCTCTTCACAGATTCTCCAACAACTTTATAGTAAATATCTTTGATTTCAAAATGCTGACTGCAAACAGTGCTTGTCTTGCTCACTTCCCTGCCAATGTTTTGAATCCATTTTTTTTCATATCTTGTTCTTTAGGAATACTAAAATTTTTTAAATATATTTAATATATCATAACCTACAAATATTATTTTTCATGTACGTTACATAATTTGTACTACTTACTTGTGAAAAGAAATATCTGGCATCATACCATTTTGTAATTTGCAAATACAACAGTGTTTTACCATTGTTAATCTTATTAATTGTAAATAAGTTGCGAGTACAATAGACTCAATGCATCATAACACTGTCTGCTGTTTACTCATGGCACCTAAGTTCTTCCCACCACTACGTTGACTAGAGAAAGAGAGAAAGCCCCCTACTGTTTTCATCTCTTTCTAATCGCCATCTTTGTTTGCTTCACTCCTTCTCGCAGAGCGCGCAGTCTATCTGTATAAGTCTATGGCTGCAACTATTCGCCTTGCGAAATCTACTCCAGAAATTTCAAACAGTAGAAAAATTTTTTTTTGACAGGAGCAGGTTACGGCTGCACCCGTCTGTTCGAATTAAATCTCCGAACACCAACGTAAACTGAAAAAATTTTATTTTCCGCTCAATCCGCTCGCAAAGACAAAAGGAATCGCCTTTTCGTATGTTCCTTCCGCCTGAAGGAACATCGTCGCCACGCGAGATTCTCTCTCTTCACCTAAATCGACTAATGGAAAAATCCCCTGATTTTTCCCCCTTCAATTCCTCAAAAAAAATTCACTTCTTATCCCTCTTCACGAACGCACGCGAACTCTAGAATATAATTTCGATTTGAATTTCGCGGCTTTTTCACTCCCTGTGAAAAAGCCCGTCGCCACCTATCGGCCGATTCGCGAAGCTTCTCCTACTTCTAGATTACCGACTCGGTCGGTAACCCGATCTGCAAATTCAAAATCTCTCGAAAACGAGGTAAACAAAATTCTTAGATTGCTGCGGTGCAATCCTAACCTCCAATGCACATGTGGTTGAGCGCCAGTTGTAACGGGGTTCATTCTGACCTATTATCTCGCGGAGGAGACCTTCCTCCGCAAGATTGGTGCAATGGGGCACGTGCGAGTGCCCCTCGAGGTCCTTACCTCGGGGTGCGAACGAGCACCCGACGGCGAATGTACGTCGCCGCGGCCCGTATACAACGCAAGAGTACGACCGTACTCTCGCTTCTCGTACTCGCGTGCTAGTGTGCGAACGCGCTCCTCGCGTTCGCGTGGCCGTCGTCCTCCTTGACGACAGCTGATGCCGGCCACTCAGTTCTACGACAGAGTGGCGGTATCCGGGAGTTTAGAGATGGGGAAGGTTCGCCGAGTAGTCGCGAATGAGTGAAATGCAAGTCGGAGGCCTTTATTGCCTCCGTAAAATGAAATTACAAACACCGCGTCCCGGAGAAGTTGGTAGATGTCGGGCGTGCGGGTCGACTGCCCCGACTGCGCGGTTTGCGATCGGCGATGTTTACGCGGAGCACGACTTTGCTCCACGTAAATAAATGCTGCGCTCGAGAGCAGGCCGCTTGCCTGCTCTACGTGTACACACACGTACACACGCACACGAAGGAACGGGTCGCTTACCCGTACCACGCGATGTACCGCGAACTCGACCTCGAGCCCGTGCTCGAGGTACCGACGTTGTACCGCGCAGCGGCTCGTATGCGAGAGCCGCGACTCCCGTCGCACGAGAGTCCGCGATCGCGAACTAAGGAGAGAGAGAGAGAGACGAAGAACCGGGGACACGTTCCTCGCGTTCGCTTTACAATGCTCAACGCCAGGGTGTCGAGGCGCTCCTTGACTCCTCGCCGGTACACGCCCGCACTCGCTAATATAGTCTGGCGGTACTTACAGTACTAGCCCGCTTTGGTAGGAGGTAGCAGCTTTGGCTCGTCCTCAGCTGCTACCTCGAACGCTCGCTCTCGCTGCTCACCTCCTCGGGAAATCGCTCGTTCACCGGGTCACACACGCGCGCACGTCCGTCGCCGCTGACGGCTCGAGACAATCCCTCGAGCTTCCAAAATGACTGCCGCTCCCGCGCGCCACGGCCTAACTTTACCTCTCGCCGCAAAGGCTAGCGACGGCGTGCAGGTACACGATAGTACCTCGTGTCACACATTTTAAAGTTAAGTAATTAATAATTGTTATAATTATTATTATTATTATTTTAACCTTGTATGAGGTTAATTAATTAATACTTATTATAGTTATTATTATTATTTTAACATTGTTTAAGGCAAATTAATTTAAAAAAACACCAATTAAAAAGAAAAAAACAATGTTGATTTGAACCCGGAACCAAAAGTGTCCAGTCCATCATGCTAACCGCACAACTATCGCATTCAATGTTATAACAAACTCGCATGTTATATATAAAGTCGTGGACTGCTTTTAGTTTAAGTTTGCAGATTTAACAATAATTTAGTTTTTTATTATTGTTTACATGATCAACAATTATATATACTTCCATTGCTGTCTACAATCTGAAATAAATTAATTAAATTCATTTAAATAATTTAAATTTAAAAAGATGAATAACGTACTAATTATTAAATTAAAAATAATAAAGCACTAGACTCACTACTTAAAGTGATAAACCTGTCTTTAAAAACATAAAAAATAAATATCGCAAATTATTTTGGCTGCAGGTTTTCTTTTACCATTCGATCAACTTAAGTTTATTATTTGAGCCGATGTGTTATCCACCGTGTGCGTTAACGGGCTACGGACACTGCTACCGACAGCACGGTTGAAATCGACGCGAACGCTGCGCGTGGTCGGGGTGCGTACCCTACTATTATTGATTGGAAGACTTTGGATGGTCTTCCAGGGAAAGTACCAGCTCTGTGTTAGTTTCCATAAGCCACGCTGCGGCTCCTGTTCCTTTTTCACTTTTGTACGGGTCAGTAAACCAGAGACTAGCTTCCATTTCCCGCGAATCGACCTCTGGCTTTGGCTGAAACCCCAGTTTGAACTTCCTATCAAAGAAGAATTTTCTGGGGATCCTGTCAAGTTCCTGGTTGTTATTAAGGTCCACTGACTTAACCAGTTCAGTGTCCTCATGTTCGGCTGTAGCCCTTGTTGACCTAATCTTGGCCTTCAGGGCAGCCGCTCTTACCATCAGCTCCAATGGGGGGAGATCAACCAACATTTCAAGTGCTTCTAAAGGTGTTGACTTTATCCCTGCCGTGATGCCTCTTATAACTAGTGCTTGCATCCTGTGTATGGTTGCCGCTCCTGTTTTCAATCGACTTCTTGGCCAACAGGTCACTGCTCCATGTATCAGCCTAGGTCGCAGTACGGCCGTATAGAGTTATTTCAGCATTATAGGCTTCAAACCCCAGGTTGCTCCAAAAATTCTTTTGCAGGCCCAGAAGCTTGCTAAGAAGCAGTCCTTCTTTATCTGCACATGTCTGCTCCAGTTAAGCTTGGAGTCGAATGTCACCCCCAAGTATTTTACTTCCTTGGCTAGTGGCACCTGGTCCCCAAATAGTTTAATTGATCCTAATGTTTTTACGTTGTACCTGGTGGTAAAATTCACCAGAACCGCTTTATTCGGGTATACGGATAGCTCCACTTCTCTGTACTATTCGGTCACTATACTAAAGGCAAACCTCATCAGGCCTGCGTAGCATAGTGGCCTCCGTGTCTCCCATGACTAGGATAAGTACGTCGTCGGCATAGGCTTGCGCGTAGATGCCCCTGTCATTGAGTCTCTTTAATAGTTCGTCTATCACGAGGGACCACAGCGTTGGTGAGAGCACGCCACCTTGTGGACAACCCTTGGTTGCGCGCCTCCCTCCTTTCGCCTCACCCCATCCTGCCTCAATCGCCCTATCAAGTAGAGTGTGACTAATCCATCTTACCAGGCCCGTTGGCACATTGTACCTCCGTGCCCTTTGGCAGATGCTTCTTTCGGTGTTAAAGTTAAAAGCTCCTTCCACATCCAGGAAGGCTGCCAATACATCCAGCGGTGAGTCCATTGATCTTCCCTCCCTATACGCATCTTGTGTCGGATATAGAGTGTCATTAGCCAGTGGACCATTCCTCATGTGTCGGCCCACTAACCTTTCCAAGATTTTGAAAACAAAAGAAGTCAGACTTATGGGTCTGTAATCCTTTGCCTTCACATGGACCGGTTTGCCTGGTTTATACCCATAAGTGGATCCACCAGGGTGTCTATACCTCTCTGTAGCATTGCCGGTAAAAAGACATCTGGTCCTGGTGACTTACACAGTTCAAACGAGCCGATAGCCAACCTCACCATTTCTTCTGTAATTATTTGTTCAGCCATTTCCCAGTCCGGCATTACAGCCGGCATGTGCGGTGTGCTCGGCTGATCATCCTTTATCAACCCCGGAAAAAGTGCAGCCAACAGGCACTCTAGTGCCTCATTTCCGTCAGCTGCCCATTCCCCCGAGGGACTTCTTAGTTTACCCGAGGTGTTGGTTGTAGGCCTGGTGTTTGAGAAAGTGCTGATGTAAAGGATTGGGTAGTTACAGCGGGCGGGGACATTAAATAAATACACGTCGTTTATGAGCACTTTGATTTATTGCGCCTCTAGTATAGGCGAGCATACCTTAACCTCTGTGTTTGTGTATGTGTGAGATGTGTAAATGAGCTGAATAATCTTGAAAGCTGAGCTGGTGCTATGTGGCGATGAGCTGGAAGATGCTGAGCAGGTTGTAAGATGCAATAGTTGAGCTGGATGATGAAAGAAGCGGGGTTGAGCGGGTCGAAAAAGCCTTAAAGGTAGAGAGCACGTCCGTTTCATTCAGAGCTGGTTGTAGAGAGAGAGCTAAGATGGCGTCGAGAGACGCTATCTTGCCGCGAAGACTCGCTTGAGTGCGTGCGCAAGTTCTCAGCGCCATCTGGCCCTGCCGAGTTTCTAGCGCGCGCAATTCAAATGGAGAAATCGCGAACATTCCGCCCGCATCATCAACGCCTTTGATGATTGAGTCCAAGAGCGATGTCGAGATGAATTGCAAAGGCTGGGTCGTAAATCCAGTCAGTGCAAGCGGAGATGATGAGCAGTGCAGCAGGGTCGTAAATCCTTCTGCAAGAGCAAGTGAAGATGAGCAGTGCAGCAGGGTCGTAAATCCTTCTGCAAGAGCAAGTGAAGATGAGAAGTGCAGCAGGGTCGTAAATCCTTCTGCAAGAGCAGGTGAAGAGATGAGAAGTGCAGCAGGGTCGTAAATCCTTCTGCAAGAGCAGTATGATGTTGAGTTTGAGCGTTGAGCGTGTGAAGTCCAATTTGTTGAGCTGAGCACAGAACCAAATGGGGCGTAAATCCATGTGGTTGAACATTATCCGTAACTGGGTCATAAATCCAGTTAGGCTTGAGCTGAGTCGTCTGAGTTCTCCTTTGGCAGTAGAACTGGCAGCAGAGCGAGTTTTGTAATTGGACGGGTGATCGTTGAGGTAGCGGTTCGGAGCGTCACTACCCTAGTAAGCCCATCCTGTCCTGGATGGAGCTGAGTAATGCGAACGAGAGGCCATTTTGCAGGTGGCAACCGTTCGTCGGTGAGAAGAGCCATAGAGCCGATCTTGAAGTGGTGAGCTGGATGATGCCACTTGGAGATGGCTTGCTGGCGGTGCAGGTAGTGAGTCGACCATTGATTCCAGAAAGTCTGGAGACGTTGCTGGATGAGCTGCCATCTTGAGAGTCGAGCAGAGTTGAGATCGATGAGAGAAGGTTCTGGAACACAATTTAGAGCTGAGCCGATGAGAAAGTGTCCTGGGGTGAGTGCTGTAACGTCCGAAGGATCATCACTGAGCGGTTCAAGTGAAACTTGATAGATTTCACGAGCGCTTCCCACTTGCCACCCATGTGTGGAGCAGCAGGAGGGATGAATTTCCAATGAGTTCCTTGAGTAGCGAGAGCAGATGAAATGAGCTGATGATCTTGAGAAGCTTCATTGAAGAGTCTAGTGAGCTGAGTTGTGGCTCCTTGAAAGGTGGTGCCGCAGTCTGAATACATGACTTCAACCATTCCACGCCGTGAGGTGAAGCGACGGAAGGCGGCCAAGAAGCAGTCTGCTGAGTAGTCAGTCACGACTTCCAGATGAGCTGCTGAGGTGTTGAGACATATAAAGACGCAAATCCAGCCTTTATCTGTCTTGCATCCTCATCCTTTCCACGTCTTCATCGTGACTGGTCCCGCGTAGTCTACTCCGGTATGGAGGAAGGCTCGTGTGGGAGTGAGCCGTGAAATTGGGAGTTGCCCCATGAGCTGCTGAGCATTTATGCCTCGTTGCCGGGCGCACGAGACACATCTGAGAATATGAGTCTTGACTGACGCTCTCCCTCCTATAATCCAACACGTCTGCCGGAGTTTAGCAAGCGTCAATTGAGTACCTCCGTGAAGAGTTGAGCGATGAGCTGAGTCTATGAGGAGTGTGGTGAGTTGTGAGTGGCGAGGCAAAATTGCAGGGTGTTTCTCTTGGAAGCTGAGTGATGATAATTCTAGCCTTCCACCAACACGAATCACTCCCTCAGAATCGATGAAGGCAGTCAGACGAGTAAACGGATGACCAGATGAGAGCACTGCACCCTTGTCGAGCTGTCTAATTTCTTGAGAGAAGTAGGCTGCTTGAGTTGCGCGTATCCAGAAAAGTTGAGCCTGTTGGATGCGTTGAGCGTCGTAGAGCGGTGAAAATTTGAGCTGTCTCCGGAATGCATCTTTTGCTCTAAAAATGAGTGATGTTACAATTAATAATTTGTTTAATGAGGAGTACTTGAAAATGAGGTCCCAGTGATATGTAGGTTGTTGAGCTGTAGCAGCAAGAGTGATTCCAGGTCTAGCTTCAATAGCAGCCTCGTCTGAGTGATAAGATGGCTGATGAGGCCATTGAGCTGAGTCGAGCATGATCCATGGAGGACCGCTCCACCAGAGTGGGTGAGTTCTAAGTTGAGCTGTGGTGATGCCTCGAGAGCCGCAATCTGCTGGATTTTCTATGCCAGGTACATGTCGCCAGGTGGTGTTAGTTATGCACAATTCTTGAATTTGGGCAACTCTGTTCCTGACAAAGTCCTTCCAACGACTTGCTGGTGAGTTGATCCACATGAGCGTAACTTGAGAGTCCGTCCACAGATGAGTGGCGTCGATCTTCACTTGAAGAGACGATTGAGCAGCCTTGATGAGCCTTGCAAGCAATAGAGCAGCTGTGAGTTCTAACCGAGGGATGGTTAGTCTCTTGAGTGGCGCGACTTTTGTTTTTGAGCAAATTAGTGACGTCCTTGAGCCTGTGGAGGGTGAGTGGACGACTAAGTAGACTACTGCTGCCATAGCGTCCTGAGAAGCATCCGAGAAGCCGTGGAGTTCGATAGTTGAAAAACTCCAAGTCCCAAACCAACGTGGAACTGAGATGCTGGCCAGCTTAATGAGATCCTCTCGAATGGTGAGCCATCTTGAGCATACTTGAGCTGGAAGTGGATCATCCCAGCCAAGTTTGAGTAGCCAAAGTTCCTGTAGAAGAATTTTTGCATTAATGATAACTGGTGAGACAAACCCCAATGGGTCGAAAATCTGAGCAACTTCTGACAAGATGAGCCGTTTGGTGAGCCGTCCAAAATGAGATGAGAACTTTGATGTGAAAGTAAATGTGTCTTCCTTGGGAAGCCATTTCAATCCGAGTAGAGAGGTTTCGCAATCGTCGAGAGTGAGTGGTGAACCATCAGTTGGTGAAGCAACCAACAGTTTCTCGTGAGTTGCATGCCATTTTGATAAAGGAAATCCGCCCGCATTGCAGAGCTGGGTTACTTGCTGGGCGATTTCCTTGAGCTGATCTGGATTATCTGCTCCCCCAAAGATATCATCAACATATCTTCCTTGCTTGAGCGAGGGAACAGCGAGCGGATACTTATAGCCTTCATCGTCGACGAGCTGCAACAAGGCTCGTGTAGCGAGAAAGGGAGCAGCCTTGGTCCCGTATGTGACCGTGGTGAGCTGAAAATCCACCTCTTGACGATCATGGTTTCTCCAGATGATCCTTTGAAGATCCCAGTCGTCCGGATGCACTTTGACTTGTCTGTACATCTTGACAATGTCAGTGGCAAACAAATGATGAAAATGGCGGATCCAGATGAGTACCTCAGTGATGTTGAGCAGCAGATTTGCACCAGTGTGCATGATGTCATTGAGCGACTTTCCAGAGGAGGTTGAGCATGAGCCATTGAACACAACTCTAAGCTTGGTGGATGCGCTGTTTGGTTTGAGCACACCATGATGTGGCAGATAGAACGGTGAGAAATCCGACGTTGACGTCGTGTCCACCTTCTTCATGTGTCCCAGAGCTGAATATTCTTTCATAAAAGCAGTGTTGAGCGTGTCCAATGTTTCATCTTGAGTGAGTTTTCTTGACATCCGAGCGAGGCATTTTGATGCCGTTGAGCGTGAGTGTCCAAGAGCTGCAGGATCCTCTTTGAGCGGAATTCGGACGATGTACCTGCCAGTTGCATCTCTGGAGTGCGTGGAGAGAAAATGTTGTTCACACTCTTCCTCTTCAGGACTCAGGCTGTGGTTTGAGTCACCGCTGAGCTCTTCCTGCATCCAGAATTTGCTGAGCAGTTCGAGGAGATCGTCATCTTGTTTGACGATGCCATGATGAGCCGAGACAGATTTGGCAAGTTGAGTTTGAGAGGGTCCAATAATGAGCCATCCAAATATTGATGACTGAGCGACTGGAGCTCCTGGGTGAGCTTTGATAATGCTGGAGTTGACAACGATTCCGTAATAATCAGCTCCGATGATTATATCCACTGGTCGTGGCTGGAAATACTGTTCATCTGCAATATCTAAATTTGTTAAATGCGGCCAATGATGGTGGGTGATCTTGGCGGATGGTGTCATTGAGGTGACCGCTCGCAGAATTTGAGCCTCAATGATGTCAGCCTCTCTGGTGAATCTTGATTGTAGAGTGAGCTGAGCTGAGCCGAGTGTTTGAGCTGATTTACCCCCTCCAATTCCGTGTATCGTCAACGATGAAGCACGACGGGGGAGCTTGAGCTGGTGAATTAAACGTTCGGTTACAAACGTTAATTCTGAGCCGGAATCGATGAGCAGACGAACAGGATGGTTGAGCAGTTGAGTTTTTACATGAGCGATGGCTGTGCCTAATAATGTTGCTTCTGAGCCGTTGACATGCGATGAGCTGAGTGGTGGGTTGAGCAGAACAAATTGAGATGAGCAGTCTTGATTCTTGAGTGTTGAGCCGACGATTGCACCAACACTTCACTGTTGTTGAGCTGATGTTGAAGGTTGAGCCGTTTGTGAAGAGCTGGACTGCTGAGGAGGCACTGGAGCTGTTTGCTGAGCTGACGATGGTTGTTGAGCACGAGCGGGGGCGTGAAGCATGGTGTGATGTTTTTGATTGCACACCTTGCAAGTAGTGGTGCTCTTGCATGCACTGATGTTGTGCCTTCCCAGGCAATTGTAACACAGCCGCTTGTTACGTATTACCTCCTTGCGAGCTGGAACATTCATGGACCGGAATTGCGGACACATGACTATAAAATGCGGCTGCTGGCATTGATCACATGGGTGAGCTGTGTGACCTAAACTGTAAGCCACAGTCTTTGATTGAGCAGATGGCATAGCTGCGTTGGCTACGTTGGATGAGCGTCGTTGAGCTGGCTTGGATTTAGCAGTGTCCTCTTCCACCCTCTCGAGAGCTCGTGCTCGAGATTTGAGGAAATTCTCCACTTGATCGGAGGATGGAAGCTCGTTAGATGAGCCGAGAGAATGCTCCCAAGTCTCCTTCGTTGCTCGATCCATGTTTCTGACCGTCAAGTGAGTCAGAAGAATATCACCCAGCTGGTCGGTAATGTTGAGCGCTGCTAAACCCTTTTTGACTTGGCCAAGGGTGATCTCCAGGTCGTGTAGTCCTTGAGCTGATTTATTGGTGAGCGGCTTCATATCAAGCAGTTGATTAAGCAGGGACCCCACTGCGAGCCGTTTGTTCTCGTAGCGCTCAGTCAGTTGAGCCCAAGCTGGTTCTAATGAGCGGTCGTTGATGGGAAATCCGGAGATCACCTGAGCTGGCTCTCCCGACAAACAGCTGCTGAGGTAGTGGAGCTTCTCAACTGGCGCGAGGTCGACTTTATCCATGATGAGGCTTTTAAACAAATCTCTGAAGTGGGGCCAATCCGCATACTCTCCTGAGAATGTTGGCAAGCTGATGTCGGGGAGCTTTGAGTGTCGCTGAGCTGAGCTGGGCATGAGTTCTGGCGGACCTGGAAGAGCTGACATAAATAAAGATATTCTTCTCAATATTCTGTGTGAGAGCTTGACTATTTGAGCAAAATAATTGAGTTTAAAATACGGCATGGACGCTGCCCCTGACGTCCACATTGTCTCGATGATTTCTTGCTCTTGAGTAGATTTTTCCAGCAGAGCGTTGGTTTGAGCCTTGCATTCGATGAGCAGACTGGCAGGAGGAGACTCGGTTGCCGTGAGTTGTTCGTAAATTTCCACCAGGACCGAGTGCCTCATGTCTTGAGCATTGCAGAGTCTCTGGAGTTCCCTTGGAGGCTGGAAGCGTGACACACGGGGTGGTACCTGGTCACTCTCCTCAGGAACGCTTGAGCGAGAAGATGAGCGGCTCCTATGCATTGGATCTTCAGTGTTGGCTAGTGGGACGAGCAACTGCAGTGGTGGAAGTGGCGAAGGACCAGGCCTTTCCATGTCACCGACGGAGGAGGCTGGACTAATGGGCTTGAAGTCCTCTGCCTTCTTGCCGTCTGCCATCGCAAAAGTGAGCAGGAGTTAGCAGCTAATGAGCGGAAGAGGTGAGCGGTCTGTAGCTGCTTATTCTCTTGAGCAGTTTAACCTTAAAATGAGCCACGTGTCACTTATTTGCACACACACACGCACTCGCTGTACACTACCCATATCCGGCTCGAAGGACCAAATGTTTGAGAAAGTGCTGATGTAAAGGATTGGGTAGTTACAGCGGGCGGGGACATTAAATAAATACACGTCGTTTATGAGCACTTTGATTTATTGCGCCTCTAGTATAGGCGAGCATACCTTAACCTCTGTGTTTGTGTATGTGTGAGATGTGTAAATGAGCTGAATAATCTTGAAAGCTGAGCTGGTGCTATGTGGCGATGAGCTGGAAGATGCTGAGCAGGTTGTAAGATGCAATAGTTGAGCTGGATGATGAAAGAAGCGGGGTTGAGCGGGTCGAAAAAGCCTTAAAGGTAGAGAGCACGTCCGTTTCCTTTCAGAGCTGGTTGTAGAGAGAGAGCTAAGATGGCGTCGAGAGACGCTATCTTGCCGCGAAGACTCGCTTGAGTGCGTGCGCAAGTTCTCAGCGCCATCTGGCCCTGCCGAGTTTCTAGCGCGCGCAATTCAAATGGAGAAATCGCGAACACCTGGCAAGGATATGTTTTAGCCTTGCTACCTCGAGTACTCCATCTAACTCCTGACAGTAGCGCTTCCAGCCATCTCTTTTGGCTAGTTTTATCGCAAGTTTGTAGCGTCTTGGGGCTGCCTGGAAGGCTTCCCTTTCCGCTACTCCCTTTCGCTTGCGCCACCTCCTTAGCAATATCCTTATTTCTCTCCTCTGGGTTTCCAGTTTCGGATTCCAACAAGATGCTCCTTTTTTACTTCTTTTCTCTTTCAGCTTGCAGCTATCCTCAAAGGCACCTATTATAGTGTCCTGGATTTATCTGTTGACTGTCTCTATCTCCTCCGTTGTCGTGGGTGTAGCCGCGACTCCAGCTAACCTTTCTTTTAACCTTTAGAGGTAAAGATCCCGGTTATTTTTCCTGAGGTCTCTCCATTTTTGTACCTCTCCTTTTACTTCCTCTAGCCCGAACCGGATCATCTCATGGCCCGACATTGAGACCTCTCCCGAGACTCTCCAGTCAGAGATCATGTGACTGATTCCCCTCGATGCCAGAGTGATATCTAGGACTTGCTAGATCTACAGAGTGATACTAGCCTCGCCCTGTAGTCCCTTCAGGATCACACAGGTTCTAGTACGAGTACTGTTGTCGTAGTTCACCTTGCCACAAGCCAGCCACAACACCTTTTGCGTTAATCTATGGTTCTTGAGAATCTCGGTGAAAAAAAGCAGCTCACCGAGACTTTAATAAACAAATCAACAATTTATTATGGTCTGGCAATTCGAAGAAACTTGAATTCTCTAGTGATGAGAAATGCAATATTGGCGACACTTGATCATTGTTGCTCTACAGATGAATTACCTCGCCACGACAATTACCTGGAAGACGCCGAAAGCTGATATGAGTGGCGTAAAATTGAAGCGACAAACACCCTAGCTGCTTTTAAATATCTGTCACGTCTAATTGATGAAGATGTCGAGAAGCACAGCACATTTGTCCTGTGTACGAGGAATTATCTAAGGACGAGCTGCTAACATGGTGTTTGGGTGGACCCACACAAAATGCGAAAGAGTCATTCAATTCCACGGTGTAGCGCATGACACCTAAACAGCTTCACTCAGGCATTAAGATTGTCGAAATCGCTGCTTACATCGCTGTAGGAATATTCAATGAAGGCAACAGAGCAGCATTGAAAACCGTGCAGGTTACTAGATTTGAAAATTGGACAGCAATGCAACAATACACAAACAAGCCAGCAAGGAGCGAGTCACCCGAAAAAACAGGATCGCTTCATTTTCAAATAAAGAGGTCAGAACAGCCTGTAGACTCAAACATCTGAGCGAAAACCAGTTTTTTGAAGAGTCTGAAGGGCAACTCTATAGACCAGGAATCAGTGATTAGCATATTAATGTGGTAAGTTCGAGAAAATTACGATTATTTATATACAAATATTCTTGGTTGCGAATGCGATATCGTGGTTTTCCATTTTCACGATTTTTCCTAATTAGCGAAAAAGATAAGGATAAAACTAAACGTCCTGTGGAAACAAGATAAAAAGGATTGTATTCTAGATTAATTTTTTTCTAGTTGAACCTAAAAAACCTTAAAACAGTTAAGATTAATCGACGTTTTAAACAATATAAAGTAAAATTTTTTTCCAAAAAATGATTTTTCTTTCAATTTGCAAAAATTGTTGAATTTTTTATATTTTATTGAATTTTCCTAGTTTTTTAGTCAAAAAGTAACAAACGACAAGTTGTAGCGCTAATCAAAATACAAAAAGAAAACACTATCTAAATTACGGATTTTTATGCGTTTTATGCGTTTTATGATTTTTATACGGCCCATGCGATTTATGTACGTAATAATGGTACACGTAATTTATCGTTAACCAATAACTGTTTCTAATATTACGTACATTATTTTTATATTGTACACTATGTTTTTTATTTTTTATTAAAAGTTATGTTTTTATTATTTTGCATACTTGTTTTGATTACAAATTAATTCAATATTAACTGAAACATTATATAATTGTTTATATTGTTTAAAAACTTTATACATGTTTATGTTATTAAAACGTGTAGTAAAAGAATATATACAGGGTGTTCGAAATGTTCCGGACCCCCCACTTATAACATAAAGTAAGCATTTTGGAAAAAAATGTTAAATACAAAAGTTGTTAAGTTTTGAAGGTTGAACTAAATGATGACCTTGGATTTGTTATTGGTTATCATTTTCAAGGTCATTTAAAGGTCATCTTCAGTTTTTTAAATAGGGACCCCTATTTTTTATTTCAGATTCCGAAAGAGCACAAAATTTTACATCTGGATATGTACCCACTTTATGGCTCAAAATGACCTACAGAGGTCATTTAGTGGTTAAATGATTATTTAGTAGCAGAAAGCCAAGAAATCCCGATTATTAAGAACTTTGAGCGTATCTGACCAATACTAAAGTAATTTGATTTTGCAAGACAAACTTTATGGTGGCGTTAAATTGACATTGCCCTTGATTTTCAAGGTCATTTGAAGGTTAACTTTAGTTTTCCAAATTAAGCCTCCTAGTTGTAATTCTCCATTTTGCACCAGCGCTAAATTCTGCATTAGGATTTTAGAAGGTGTAATTGACACTGGCGTAAAATAAGCCTTAAGCCAGACAACCACATAACTCGGGCGAGAAAATGATAAATAAAAAAATGTCTAATCAAAATAAGCCTTAGGCCCAACAACTACATACCTCAGGGGGGAAAATGATAAATAAAAAAATGTCTAATCAAAATAAGCCTTAGGCCCAACAACTACATACCTCGGGGGAGAAAATGATAAATAAAAAAATGTCTAATCAAAATAAGCCTTAGGCCCAACTACTACATACCTCGGGGGGAAAATGATAAATAAAAAAATGTCTAATCAAAATGAGCCTTATTGCTCAGGCACGGGAGGTACAACTAATTAAGGTAACATTATGGGTGATCCAGTCAGCTAAGGCAGGACTATCGGCGGCCCAGCTAACTAAATCAAGACAGTGGACTATTCGCCCAAACTGAATTTTTTTAAAATGTCGTTGACAGGAACTTTTTACAACAACTGTTCAAATTGTTGCCCATTAACAGTTTGGCAATGTGCTAACCGATTGTAAAAGGCTGCAACAACATTTCGCAAGATTTGCTGAGGTATCAAGTCTATTTCATCAGTGATTCTTTGGCGTAATTCATCCAAGTCACGTGGTTTTATAACATAAACTTTATCCTTCAAGTATCCCCAAAGGAAGTAATCAAGAGGCGTTAGGTCTGGGGACCGAGGTGGCCATTCAATTGTACCTCTCCGCCCAATCCATCTATCATGAAATGTTGCATCTAAATATCGGCGAACATGAATACCGTAGTGTGCAGGAGCACCATCCTGTTGGAAGTAAATTTCGTCCAGATTTCCACCCGTTAAATTCCGTATAGCAGGTATAATTTGGTCTCAAAGCATGTTTTCATACATTGCAGCATTTAAATTACCTTCAATAAAGAAAGGGCCAAGTACTCTTCCATTAAATATGCCAGCCCAAACATTTACTTTTTCAGGATGTTGCGTGTGGTCCGCTCTCATCCAATGTGGATTGATGTTACTCCAGTATCGACAATTATGTCTGTTCACTGTTCCGCTTAACTCAAACGTGGCTTCATCAGAGAAAACAATGTTATTGAGGAGCAAAGGATCATCAGATATCATTTGCATCATTACATCACAAAACTCTACCCTTCTATCAAAATCATCTTCAGATAATTCCTGTACCAACTTTAATTTGAAAGGATGCCATTTATTGAGTTTCAAAATTTTGTGCACAGATGCAGCTCCCATTTCATGCTGTTGTGCACAACGTCTGATGCTGCAATGGGGGTCCTCAATAAATGATTGTAATACGTCTAAGCTCTTTTCATCATTAGACGATGATTTGGATCTACCTGATTTAGGACGATCTTTAATACCACCTGTCTCTTCAAAACGTCTAATTGTACGAATTACGGTACTTTTTGAAATAGGGTTGTTTTCTTCAACTCTGAATGTTTCATTGAATAAACGCTGTACCTGTTTGTAACCTCTCTCTTGATCACCCCACCCTCGCATCATCAACAAAGATATTCTTTCTCGTTCAGTAAGATGTGCCATTTTTCACTACGATTAAAAGTACAATTATTGAAAATTAATACAATTATCTGAATTTCGAAGTAAGAGAACTTCACTTAACTCTTGAAAACAGAAAAGTAAATAGGAGTAAACAATTGTTAATTAACAATTATAAATGAACTGATTCCTAAAAAGAATAGTGAGCAAAATCTTCTAAGGTACAAGTAACGATCCTGAAAATGCTATGAATCATGCGTAGAAACTCGTAACCCTTGCAAAAAATTATTGCAATAAAAACTGTTCATGTAAAACGGTTAGATTATTTTGCTTTTAAAATTAATAACCCCCAAGTGTCCTATGTAGATCATTTCGAGCCATGACGTGGATATTGTACATATCTCCAGACCTAAAATTTAATGCTCCTCCAGAATCCGGAATACAAAATGAGTCCCTTTTTAATAAGCTGAAGATAACTTTCAAATGACCTTAAAAATGAAGGCCAATTTTAAAGTGACCATAAAGTTCGTCCTAGAAAATCAAATTATGCACTTTAGTATTAAAGTACGAAATTTTTTTTTTCTTTTCGTCAAATACACCCAAAGTTCTTAATAATCGGGATTTCTTGGCTTTCTGCTACTAAATAATCATTTAACCACTAAATGACCTCTGTAGGTCATTTTGAGCCATAACGTGGATACATATCCAGATGTAAAATTTTGTGCTCTTTCAGAATCTGAAATAAAAAATAGGGGTCCCTATTTAAAAAACTGAGGATGACCTTTAAATGACCTTGAAAATGATAACCAATAACAAATCCAAGGTCATCATTTAGTTCAACCTTCAAAACTTAACAGCTTCTGTATTTAACATTTTTTTCCAAAATGCTTACTTTATGTTATAAGTGGGGGGTCCGGAACATTTCGAACACCCTGTATATAGGGCTCTCAAAATTAATCATTAATTATACCGCGTTTGTCCAGCTTCCCCTCCACCACTGTAGACGCATATTCCCTCACCACCGAACCCAACGAAAAGAAGCGAGCGAGGGAGGGAAGGCTAGATGCGTCTGGTTCTTATAGGCATCCGTGAGGCGACGCTAGTGCCGGCTGAATCGGACGGGCATGGGTTCGCTATATCCCACCAGCAATCTCTCCCAAATCTCTGATCGCACTATGACGACGGCGTCCGGTCTAATGTCGACGTAAACTACCTACATTACATATATCACGGTCGTAAGCTAACTGCGTTAGACAGGATACCGCCATCATGATGCGGCTGGCTTTGGCACGCTGCGCAAATTTATTGTGTCCGGATATTGTACACAAATATGGTATTCCGAAATAATTTAGAGCATAATACTTATGGTTGGAAACTTTATTGTGCACGTAGATATTATGATTGCAAATCTAATTAATTCAAATTAGTGCAAAATATTTTATACACGTCCAGGTATTTTCCCCAATTTATATGCACAAACTAAATTATTGCCTTAAAAAACCTTGTACCTTGGCCATGGATTGTCATCGGCTGCGTATGAACACTGATACTCCTCTTGATTGTGTTGTACCTCCTGGACTCGTTCCTAGATGGGTGAGGGTGGCTCAGGCATTTCCAGCTTCCGTTCTTCTAAGTGTCGTAGATTTTGCCCTGTCAGGACGGCTGCAAGAGCAAATCCCGTTGCTACATTTTTGCAGCTGCGGAGTTAGAACAACACTTTATAAAAAACAATGCATGTCCCAGGTGATTCTCTTCGTGAAGGTGAACGTGGTCTCTTTTTGAGCTCCTGATTTCGCCTTTCCGTTGGGTTAGCACGAGGGTGGTAAATGGCGGTTGTCCATGAGGCTGTCTGCCATCGTTCGCATGCCTCCAGCCAAGCTTTACTGACAAACTGAGGCCCGTTGTCGGTGAGGATGGCTTTGGGGTACCCCCAGCGAGAGAAGACTTCTTCCTCAAATGTCTTTACTAAGTCCTTGGTGTTGGACGTAGTTAAGACGAATGCTTCGACCCATCTTTTTCTTCGTTTTTCTTCGACTACTGAGCGGATAAGGCCCCGTAAGGTCAGCCGCCACAGTATCCCAAGGCCCTTTGGGTTTGTGGGGATGAAGTCCGCTGTTTTGCTGGGCCGCGATTTTTATGCAGAAGCAAAGGTGGCAGGGCTGCAAGGTGCATCATTGGCCTTCGATGCATGCTAATGACTCTTACTGTCTTTTCTGCAACAGGATGATCGGCGTGCTCGGAGTCGTGGTACTCGTACAGAATACGTGCCTGTACGGAAACTGGGACGGCGAGCTTCCATTCATTATTGGTGTTATCGCGCATCCATAAATGGTTGTTCTACCGTAGTGAAACAAACTCAATGCGCTTGGTTATCTCTCTAGACGCTCAGTTTGCGATTTCTGTGGCTCAATTTGCTGCAGAAAATAACCCAAACGGAGGCTCAATATGCTCCCGATCGTCCCTAAGCTATGGTCGATTATAAACTAAAGTAAAGAAATAGAAATGATATTCAAAACCCTTTTAAATTTAATTTATTTATATAAGACTTTGTTAAAACATAAAAAACTATATACACGCAAATTTCTTAAAATACTAATACGGCGCAGGCCTCGCGTCGTCTGTTTTCGCTCTGTAACAAAAATATTAGAAACAGTAAACAATAAATACTAAAGAAACGTTTTTGAGTCTAATTTTTTATATCTAGGTTCGAATGTAAAGAGAAACAGCGTTCCGTTTCTCTGTGCAAGCAGTACATAATTGTCACCTCTCGAGGTCACAACAGTAAATCGCAGCTCGATTTTAGCTATTATTATCGATTTTAGATATTTTTAGCTCGGCTCAGAACGCCGAGGAGACTGAGGATCGGCAGTCAAGTCGGTGCTTATAATTGCTCGCGCGGCCGATGCGTAGCGGGGAGAACACAATATAAGAGGGAGTGCGCGCGGAGTGTGGGCTACCGCAAACGAACTCGGTCGCCAGCTCTCGCTCGCGAACGAGCCTATATATAGATAGATATAATGTTCTCGTAACAGAGCTATCGTTTACACATGTGGACGATACCTCTGTTACAAATAGAATGCAAAAAATAGTTATGTTATTGACAAAACTTTATTACAACCAAACATTTTTTGATTACAGTAACGTAATTAAATAAAGCCCGAATATTTTTTCGGAAAACTGCGGATTCAAATAAAACTCGATGTTATATTTATAAAAATTATACATAAATAAGCAAATTTACTTGAAAATAGATAAAAAATTATAATTTATTAAGGAGGTAGTAGGATCCCGACGGGAAAAAATTATATCATTTCTGCAATTTTTTTTTTTTTTTTTTTGACGCAACGGTACGAGTTATTTATTTATTATTCTGACAATATTTTATCAACCCAATAAAGCCCACAGCTACATCAATGCTGTCCTTGTAAGTTATAATAACTTGTATAAATGAATGGCTTCTAATTTTTATGTTTCGAGAAAAATTTTTACAAAGAAGTATATTTTTAGTCGAAAGTAATTACATAGAAGTAGTTATATTGCAACTGTTTTGTATTGCCATGGGCAGAGCGAGGGTAAAGATATGTTAATTTGTTTACTAGCGACGTACCTCGCTCGCTAACGCTCGCTCAGTAAATAATTTTTTGGTTCCTGCTTAAAATAATTTATCATTGTTCTAAGCTTTGAATAGAATACTCATTTTTTTATAATAAACTATATTATAATTTTTTTAAGAATTATAAAAACTTATTTTACATTTTATTTACATTTTATATGTTCAACTAATTTAATTTTTAAGTTGCGTATAGTAAAAGACTCCTTGTGTCGTAAATTTATTGTAATCACGGGGCGTTAAAAGGTAAATTAAATTAAATAATATACAGGGTATCCAAAAAGTCTGAACACACCCAAATAACTTTTCAGGTGATTTATTTGTAAAAAATGTCAAGCTTATATTCGATATAATTTTCGACAAGGAATTCATCTGCGACCTTAGATTTGAGCTTGAAGATGACCATGATGGTTTTTTTAAGGTCAGGTCATTTTTTTTTAATGGGAAGAAGCATTTTTGACATCAGCAATGGAAAGAGCGGGAAATTTTACATTCAAAACCATTGAGGTCAATAATTTTCCATTCATCTTAAAGGTCATTTGGAGGTTATTCAATTTTGAGGTCTTGCAGAAAAACTCGATTGAAGGAAATAGATCAAAGCTTACTTCAGCTGTTTTCTTCAATCACAAGTAGCGCTGACCTCAAACCCAACCTTGTTTGTATCCTTTAAGGTCAATCCAAAATTTGTTTCTTAAATCCCCCTCATCTGATATCGGCAATTGAAAAAGGAGAAGTTTCCATAGCGTTACCCAGAAACAATTATTGATTATTACCATTTCAAGCTCTTCTATTAAATTCGTTCAAATAAGTTTCCGCAGCAGTAGTGTACAATCTGAAAAAAAATTTTACTGGTTTTTGCATTTTCATATTCTGATCAGCTTGCGTCTCTTGCAAAGAAAAGTGCAATGGACAAACTCACTGATAGAGAAAGAATAACGCTTCTCATGATGAGAGGTTGGGGTCCGGTGCAGCGATCTTATAGAGCTGTAAGGGATCTTTTCAATGCTACATTTAGGCCTAATAGGACTTTAATTTCATTTGCAACAGTTCAAAAAACTGTTAAAAGGTTTGAAAATACCGGCACTATTAGTGACCTGCCTAGATCAGGTAGACCAAAGTCAGCAAGTAATAAAGAGAAGTCATTAGATGTTTTGTTAACATTCACTGAAGATGCACATACATCCACTCAAAGAGCTGCTCAAGAGCACGAAGTTAGTACATCATCTGTTCATAACATACTACATGAAGCGAATTTCCATCCCTACAAAGTAACACTGATACACAAACTGAACGAAGATGATTTCGACCGTCGCGTTGAATTTTGTGATGATATGATGGCTCGCATAGTTTAAAATCCTAACTTTCTATTTAACATAGTATTTTCAGATGAAGCTACATTTCAACTTGACGCAAGTTTGAATAGGCATAATTGTAGATATTGGGCAGCTGATAATCCTTATTGGGCACGAGAAGCTAAATCACAATATCCACAAAAAGTAAATGTCTGGGTTGGAATACTAAATGATAAAATTATAGGACCATTTTTTATTGATGGTAACTTGAATGCCCAAAATTATGAAGCTATGCTCCGCAATCAAATAGTTTCTGCAATAACTTCATGGTGAGCGTTGGCGTCACAGCCGACAATTAGATCCAGGTTTTTTGTCTGCAGTATTCCACCACTTTCCTAATTCCTGTTGTCGGTATTTCTTCTTCGTGTGGGAAATATGCTGCAACTAGTACAGTCGTCCTCACTCGATGTTCGTTATCTTCCAAATCTATCTTGATGGCGGTGATGTCCCTGGAGCTTATTTCCTGTAACAAAATGCCATTAATACCTTTTGTAACGATACAAGCCCGCGCGTTATCGTTACCGTTACTGTTCCCTACAAAAAGTTCCCCGATTGTGTTGAGTCCTCTTATACGTCCTCTCCACAACCAAGGTTCTTGTATTAGGGCTATGCCTGTCTGCACCCTTGCCATGCTCCTCGCTAGAATCGCTGAGGCGCTCTTGCAATGGTGCAAATTAATCTGAGAGAAACGTATCCCAGTAGTAGCCATTTATTTATCTACACTGTCTGCTGCGTTTCCTCTGGAGCCTTCGCTTCGCCTGAGGCGGTTTCGTTTCGGCCTAGCACCTTAAGGGTTACTGTGCCTACGCCCACCGCAAGTTTGAAGTTCCGGCTCTTTAGAGTGGCCACGGATGGTTCATCTAGACCCAAAACGAGGTAGCCATTACTGGTTCCTCGCAGGATCGCCCATTTTGCCGTTTCCACTCCCCCGTTCTGCTTTCGGACCAGCTTTAGGAAATCCTCGGCAGAATCTATTTCCGGAGGTAGCTTAGCGATTACCTTTGTAATCTTAAGCTCCTCCGGATTTACCGCCCTCAACCCAAGTTTCCGCCCTAGGTTGTGGTCCTTTATCCTTCCTTCTAACCAGGTGCTTGACTCCTTGTCCTCGCAAATGAAGACCATGGTCCCCTTTCTAGGGAAGGATTCCTTGAAACGGGGTACGAAGCCCCCGTCTTCAATGTCTATGACCTCTCTGACGATAGTCTTCTTGATGTTTTTGCATACCTCGTCTGGCATCTCTCCTCCCAGGTAATCCCCACAAGTGACGATTACCCTGGGAAGGTTTGATGCTGCCGAGGCATAGCTACCTTCCTGCCTTGGCTTCTTCAGTAGCTTACCTGTCATTGAGCCAAGGCTGGTGGAGGCGCCCCTTTTCGCCGAGCCTGTGGGTGCAGTAGCAGAGGTGGTTGGTTGGGCGGTTCTAGCCCGCCTTTCCTCCCTTACCCTCTCCTTCCTGCCTCCCCCAAACTTGGGTACAGGTTTGCCCTCCTCTATTGCCTGCTGTTTCAGCAGTTTTCTTCTCTGGGCTCCACTCAGGTTTCGGTTCAAGCCCGTCCCTTTGTGTTGCCCAGCTGAAGAAGGTGCCGGTTTGCCAGCCACTTCTTGGTCCATAGGGATTTCAGAGATCGGTATAAGTACCCGATCTTCCTCAATCCCTAAATTATTGTTTTTATTGTTGTCTTCGATATGGTCCATTTGAGTCCCACGAGTAGTGCGGAAGTGTAGGTCCACCCGGCAGTGGCCGCCCTCCCGGGTAAGGTCTTCATACGACGGGGTTCGACCTGTTCCCCCGAAGGAACCGTTTGCGACACAGCTCCCCTGTGCCATGCATCCCTCGGCACGGTGTCTAACGCCTTGGATTGGGGCAAGTCCCCGTTCCAAGGACGGGCCCTGAAGCGGGGTACCCGATGGGTTACTCGCATTGCCCATCGGAGGACCGCTTCTTGGTCACCACAGGATCCTTGCCCTCCCAGCTCTTGTTAGCGGGATAGGACAGCGTCCTCTCCCTCTCCCAAGAACCGACCCTTACACTGTAGAGGTAGGAAGGCTCCCTGACCGTCGGCGATGGAAATGATGTGGGATAGAACCCGTTTATAGGGCACCCACATCATGATGCGGGATAGATCCGTTTATAGGACACCCGCACACCATCCCCCACGGTCATCGAGCCCCCCAATGGATCCCATGATTCAGCCCCTGCACCAACGTCAAGGTCTTGCGATCCCCAGCAGAGGCCACCACGATCTTGGTCATTAAGAAAAAAATCGGGCGCTGTTCCTGTAGACGATGTCCAGGTGTCCAGGAACACCCTCAGGACGACGGGACGTCGTTTACAGGGAAGCCCACTACGATCTTGTTCTCTGAGAAAAAATCGGGCGCTGTTCCTGTAGCCGATGTCCAGGTGTCCAGGAACACCCTCAGGACGACGAGACGTCGTCTACAAGGCAGCCCATCCCGCACTGTTCATTGAGAAAAAATCGGGCGCTGTTCCTGTAGCCGATGTCCAGGTGCCCAGGAACCCCCTCAGGACGACGAGACGTCGTTTACAGGGAAGCCCACCACGATCTTGTTCATTGACAAAAAATCGGGCGCTGTTCCTGTAGACGATGTCCAGGTGTCCAGGAACACCCTCAGGACCGACGGACGTTGTTTACAGGGAAGCCCACTTACGATCTTGTTATGTGAGAAAAAATCGGGCGCTGTTCCTGTAGCCGATGTCCAGGTGTCCAGGAACACCCTGAGGACGACGGGACGTCGTTTACAGGGAAGCCCACCACGTCTTGTTCTTTGAGAAAAATCGGGCGCTGTGCTCCTGCTGACAATGTCCACGGTGTCCAGAAAACCCCTCAGGATGACGAGACGTCGTCTAAGGTAGCCACCCGCACTTGGTCTTTGAGAACAAACATCGGGCGCTGCTCCTGTAGACGTATGTCAGGTGTCCAGACCACCATCAGGATGACGAGACGTAGTACAAGGTAGCCCACCCCGCCCTTGGTCTTTGAGAAAAAATCGGGCGCTGTTCCTGTAGACGATGTCCAGGTGTCCAGGAACACCCTCAGGACGACGGGACGTCGTTTACAGGGAAGCCCACTACGATCTTGTTCATTGAGAAAAAATCGGGCGCTGTTCCTGTAGCCGATGTCCAGGTGTCCAGGAACACCCTCAGGACGACGGGACGTCGTTTACAGGGAAGCCCACCACGATCTTGTTCATTGAGAAAAAATCGGGCGCTGTTCCTGTAGCCGATGTCCAGGTGTCCAGGAACACCCTCAGGACGACGGGACGTCGTTTACAGGGAAGCCCACCACGATCTTGTTCATTGAGAAAAAATCGGGCGCTGTTCCTGTAGACGATGTCCAGGTGTCCAGGAACCCCCTCAGGATGACGAGACGTCGTCTACAAGGGAAGCCCACCCACGCATCTTGTTCTTTGAGAAAAAATCGGGCGCTGTTCCTGTAGACGATGTCCAGGTGTCCAGGAACACCCTCAGGACGACGGGACGTCGTTTACAGGGAAGCCCACCACGATCTTGTCTTTGAGAAAAAATCGGGCGCTGTTCCTGTAGACGATGTCCAGGTGTCCAGGAACACCCTCAGGACGACGGGACGTCGTTTACAGGGAAGCCCATCCCGATCTTGGTTATTGAGACAAAAATCGGGCTCTGTTCCTGTAGACGATGTCCAGGTGTCCAGGAACACCCTCAGGACGACGGGACGTCGTTTACAGGGAAGCCCGCTACGACTTGTTCTGTGAGAAAAATCGGGCGCTGTTCCTGTAGCCGATGTCCAGGTGTCCAGGAACACCCTCAGGACGACGGGACGTCGTTTACAGGGAAGCCCACTACGATCTTGTTTTTGTGAGAAAAGATCGCACGCTGTTCGTGTTGCCGATGTGCAGGTGTCCAGGAACACCCTCAGGAGGACGGGACGTCGTTTACAGGAAATCCCACCACGATCTTGTTCTTTGAGAAAAAATCGGGCGCTGTTCCTGTAGCCAATGTCCAGGTGTCCAGGAACACCCTCAGGACGACGGGACGTCGTCTACAAGGTAGCCCAACCCGCACTTGGTCTTTGAGAAAAAATCGGGCGCTGTTCCTGTAGACGATGTCCAGGTTTCTAGGAACACTCTTAGGACGACGGGACGTCGTCTACAGAGAAGCCCATCCCGATCTTGGTTATTGAGACAAAAATCGGGCTCTGTTCCTGTAGACGATGTACAGGTGTCCAGGAACACCCTCAGGACGACGGGACGTCGTTTACAGGGAAGGCCACTACGATCTTGTTCTGTGAGAAAAATCGGGCGCTGTTCCTGTAGCCGATGTCCAGGTGTCCAGGAACACCCTCAGGACGACGGGACGTCGTTTACAGGGAAGCCCACTACGATCTTGTTCTGTGAGAAAAATCGGGCGCTGTTCCTGTAGCCGATGTCCAGGTGTCCAGGAACACCCTCAGGACGACGGGACGTCGTTTACAGGAAAGCCCACCACGATCTTGTTTTTTGAGAAAAGATCGCACGCTGTTCGTGTTGCCGATGTGCAGGTGTCCAGGAACACTCTTAGGACGACGGGACATCGTTTACAGGAAATCCCACCACGATCTTGTTCTTTGAGAAAAAATCGGGCGCTGTTCCTGTAGCCGATGTCCAGGTGTCCAGGAACACCCTCAGGACGACGGGACGTCGTTTACAGGAAAGCCCACCACGATCTTGTTTTTTGAGAAAAAATCGGGCGCTGTTCCTGTAGCCGATGTCCAGGTGTCCAGGAACACCCTCAGGACGACGGGACGTCGTTTACAGGGAAGCCCATCACGATCTTGTTCTTTGAGAAAAAATCGGGCTCTCTTCCTGTAGACGATGTCCAGGTTTCTAGGAACACTCTTAGGACGACGGGACGTCGTCTACAAGGCAGCCCACAACGATCTTGTTCTCTGAGAAAAAATCGGGCGCTGTTCCTGTAGCCGATGTCCAGGTGTCCAGGAACACCCTCAGGACGACGGGACGTCGTTTACAGGGAAGCCCATCACGATCTTGTTCTTTGAGAAAAAATCGGGCTCTCTTCCTGTAGACGATGTCCAGGTTTCTAGGAACACTCTTAGGACGACGGGACGTCGTCTACAGAGAAGCCCATCCCGATCTTGGTTATTGAGAAAAAATCGGGCTCTGTTCCTGTAGACGATGTCCAGATGTCCAGGAACACCCTCAGGACGACGGGACGTCGTTAAGAGGGAAACCCACCACGATCTTGTTCATTTCGGAATGTGTTTGGATGCTTATGTTAACAGAATGATAAAAGGGAACGTTATAGTCATAAAATTGAACACGTGTGTTCACCCCGCACTTGGTCATTGAGAAAAAAATCGGGCGCTGTTCCTGCAGACGATGTCCAGGTGTCCAGGAACACCCTCAGGATGACGGGACGTCGTCTACATGGCAGCCCACCCCGCACTAGGTCATTGAGAAAAAAATCGGGCGCTGCTCCTGCAGACAATGTCCAGGTGCCCGGGAAACCCTCAGGACTTCGCGACGTCGTCTACAAGGCATCCCACCCCGCACTTGGTCATTGATAAAGAAATCGGGCGCTGCTCCTGCAGACGATGTCCAGGTGCCCAGGAACACCCTCAGGACGACGGGACATCGTATTCAGGGAAGCCCACCACGATCTTGGTCATTAAGAAAAAAATCGGGCGCTGTTCCTGTAGACGATGTCCAGGTGTCCAGGAACACTCTCATCGCAAGCAACCCAAGTCAAACCAACATTAATATAGATTATTATTAATAATTTAGTACATTGTAAGAAAATCCTCTATTATATTAAGTAGCTTAATTCCAGGGTTTTTTTTTCCGACCACTTTTCACGTCTTTGACCGACGATACTTGTAGATGATATAACTTGGTCCAGGAATATTTTTTCCGCTTCGATTTTTTTCTCATTAACCAAGTGCGGGGTGGGCTGCCCTGTAGACGACGTCCCGTCGTCCTGCGGGTGTTCCTGGAAACCTGGACATCGTCTGCAGAAGCAGCGCCCCATTTTCTTCTTAAGACCCAAGATCGTGTTGGGCTTCCCTGAAGACGATGTCCCGTTGTCCTGAGGGTGTTCCTGGGCACCTGGACATTGTCTGCAGGAGCAGCGCCCGATTTTTTTCTCAATGACCTAGTGCGGGGTGGGCTGCCATGTAGACGACGTCCCGTCGTCCTGAGGGTGTTCCTGGACACCTGGACATCGTCTGCAGGAGCAGCGTCCGATTTTTTCTCAAAGAACAAGATCGTGATGGGCTTCCCTGTAAACGACGTCCCGTCGTCCTGAGGGTGTTCCTGGACACCTGGACATCGGCTACAGGAACAGCGCCCGATTTTTTCTCAGAGAACAAGATCGTTGTGGGCTGCCTTGTAGACGACGTCCCGTTGTCCTGAGGGTGTTCCTGGGCACCTGGACATTGTCTGCAGGAGCAGCGCCCGATTTTTTTCTCAATGACCTAGTGCGGGGTGGGCTGCCATGTAGACGACGTCCCGTCGTCCTGAGGGTGTTCCTGGACACCTGGACATCGTCTGCAGGAGCAGCGTCCGATTTTTTTCTTAATGACCAAGATCGTGGTGGGCTTCCCTGAAGACGACGTCTCGTCGTCCTGAGGGTGTTCCTGAGCACCTGGACATCGTCTGCAGGAGCAGCGCCCGATTTTTTTCTTAATGACCAAGTGCGGGGTGGGATGCCTTGTAGTCGACGTCGCGCTGTCCTGAGGGTGTTCCTGGGCACCTGGTCATTGTCTGCAGGAGCAGCGACCGATTTTTTTCTCAATGACCTAGTGCGGGGTGGGCTGCCATGTAGACGACGTCCCGTCGTCCTGAGGGTGTTCCTGGACACCTGGACATCGTCTGCAGGAGCAGCGTCCGATTTTTTTCTTAATGACCAAGATCGTGGTGGGCTTCCCTGAAGACGACGTCCCGTCGTCCTGAGGGTGTTCCTGGGCACCTGGACATCGTCTGCAGGAGCAGCGCCCGATTTCTTTATCAATGACCAAGTGCGGGGTGGGATGCCTTGTAGACGACGTCACGCCGTCCTGAAGGTGTTCCTGGGCACCTGGACATCGTCTACAGGAACAACGCCCGATTTTTTTCTTAATGATCAAGATCGTTGTGGGCTGCCATATAGACGACGTCGCGTCTTCCTGAGGGTGTTCCTGGACACCTGGACATCGTCTGCAGGAGCAGCGTCCGATTTTTTTCTTAATGACCAAGATCGTGGTGGGCTTCCCTGAATACGATGTCCCGTCGTCCTGAGGGTGTTCCTGGGCACCTGGACATCGTCTGCAGGAGCAGCGCCCGATTTCTTTATCAATGACCAAGTGCGGGGTGGGATGCCTTGTAGACGACGTCGCGAAGTCCTGAGGGTTTCCCGGGCACCTGGACATTGTCTGCAGGAGCAGCGCCCGATTTTTTTCTCAATGACCTAGTGCGGGGTGGGCTGCCATGTAGACGACGTCCCGTCATCCTGAGGGTGTTCCTGGACACCTGGACATCGTCTGCAGGAACAGCGCCCGATTTTTTTCTCAATGACCAAGTGCGGGGTGAACACACGTGTTCAATTTTATGACTATAACGTTCCCTTTTATCATTCTGTTAACATAAGCATCCAAACACATTCCGAAAAGAATAATTGTCTTATTAGATATTAGGCCTAGTACACAATAAAAGAATTAGAGCAGCAGAGTAACAAAAGACATAGTATAGCACCTTTGCCGGACACTTGCGGTAAGGAGTAGGAATATGTAAATAAGGGCGGCAGAATAAGGAATTAAGTAGATCTACGGCGAAAATAAGAAAATAAGACATCTTATTCTCGTAACATATTATTTACGTATTTACGTAATTATCTGTTAATGTAACTAAAACTATTCCTTTTGATGTTTCTACTGTAAAGTCTAATTTATAAAAAAAATCATCTATTATTTATAATATTTTAAAAAATTTGTATTAAATTTATTTATATTAAATAAAATGTATTTTATTATAATCATTTAATTGATAAAATGTTATAAAAAATTAAAATTTTTTTCACTTTAAACAATTAAATTTAAAAAATTAATTATTTTCAACATAAATTCAAAAATTATTTTTCAAGTGAACATTATCTTTATTCAGTAGATATAACTAAAATTATTGTTAAATAAAGAGTTATGAGATCAAACTAAAAGGAATTAATTTTTTTATTTGATACGAGAAATTAATACGAAACGTTCATGTAAAATCATTATCTAGAGGGTCTGCACTCTTCTCGTAAATAGCTGAATAACTTTCTATAATGTCTTTCATGTATTTGTTATATTATTCTTATAATAATAAATTTTAAAATCGAAATTAATACAAATGATGTAATGTAATAATATTAAGAATAACATTCTTATATATTATATTATTTAATTTAATTTACCTTTTAACTCCCCGTGATTACAATAAATTTACATCACGAGTCTTTTACTATACGCAACTTAAAAATTAAATTATTAGAATTTATAAAATGTAAAATAAGTTTTTATAATTCTTAAAAAAATTATAATAGTTTATAAAAAAAGTAATCTATTCAAAGCTTAGAACAATGTTAAATTATTTTAAACAGGAACCAAAAAATTATTTACTGAGCGAGCGTTAGCGAGCGAGGTACGTCGCTAGATTAGATATTAGGCCTATTAGATATTAGGCCTAGTACACACTAAAAGAATTAGAGCAGCAGAATAACAAAAGACATAGTATAGCACCTTTGCCGGACACTTGCGGTAAGGAGTAGGTATATGTAAATTCGTTGGGCAGAATAATATTTACGTATTTACGTAATTATCTGTTAATGTAGCTAATACTATTCCTTGTGTTGTATCTACTGTGAAGTCTAATTTATAAAAAAATCATCTATTATTTATAATATTTTAAAAAATTTGTATTAACCCTTTAACGCCCAACTTGACCATTTTTCGACAATATTTTCAGTGGTGAGTAGCACTCACTTAGAATGGTTAAAGAAATTCTTGAGATACCATTTTTAACGGAAAATTTTATGTACTTTCAGAATCCGGTATTAGATTTGTCGAAAAATTCAACAATAAAAAGTTATAAACAATTTTTTGCAAAAAAACGTGAATTTTTGAGAAAAAAAATTCGTTTAACCCAAATTTTCGAATGGAAAGAGGGTTCGCTCGGACGTCTAATACGTATATATTTGGTCAATGGCATGTATACTTTATTGTAAAACTGTTGCAATACCGAAATTATAAATGGCGGCCATCCAAACAACCCCTTTTCCAAACCAGCCACCAAACTTATCAAGAAAGGTTCGTGATTTTTTTTCTCGGGCAGGATCGACTTAACGAAAAAAATGCATACAACAAAAAGTTGTTAGAATTTATCAGAGAAGACGTGTGAATTTTTTCAGACTTTTCGGAGCGACTTTTGGATTTTTGGATATGGCCAATTTTTGGAAAATCAAAAAATTGCTCCGAAAATTCTGAAAAAATTCACAAGTATTCTTTGATTAATTCTAAGCATTTTTTGTTCTATAACTTATTTTATAGAGTCGGTCTTTATTGAATTAAAAATTGTTGAACGTTCTTAGCCGCTACTGAATGTATCGTTGCCCGGGTTTTAAGAAGTGGAGGTGAACATTCATTGATAACGTATTTTCAATGAACGTTCACCTTAGAATTAAAATTCACACGTCTTCTCTGATCAATTCTAACAATTTTTTGTTCTATAAACTTTTTTCGTTAAGTCGATCCTGATCGGGAAAAAAAATCACGAACCTTTCTTGATAAGTTTGGTGGAAAAGGGGTTGTTTGGATGGCCGCCATTTTTAATTTCGGTATTGCAACTATTTTACAATTAAGTATACATGCCATTGACCAAATACATACGTATTAGACGTCCGAGCAAACCCTCTTTCCATTCGAAAATTTGGGTTAAACGAATTATTTTCTCAAAAATTCACGATTTTTTGCAAAAAATTGTTTATAACTTTTTATTGTTGAATTTTTCGACAAATCTAATACCGGATTCTGAAATTACATAGAATTTTACGTTAAAAATGGTATCTCAAGAATTTCTTGAACCATTTTAAGTGAGTGTTACACACCACTGAAAATATTGTCGAAAATTGGTCATGTTGGGCGTTAAAGGGTTAAATTTATTTATAATAAATAACATGTATTTTATTATAATCATTTAATTGATAAAATGTTATAAAAAATGAAATTTTTTTTCACTTTAAACAATTAAATTTAAAAAATTAATTATTTTCAACATAAATTCAAAAATTATTTTTCAAGCGAACATTATCTTTATTCAGTAGATATAACTAAAATTATTGTTAAATAAAGAGTTATGAGATCAAACTAAAAGGAATTTATTTTCTTATTTGATACGACAAATTAATACAAAACGATTCATGTAAAATCATTATCTAGAGGGTCTGCACTCTTCTCGTAAATAGCTGAATAACTTTCTATAATGTCTTTCATGTATTTGTTATATTATTCTTATAATAATAAATTTTAAAATCGAAATTAATACAAATGATGTAATGTAATAATATTAAGAATAACATTCTTATATATTATATTATTTAATTTAATTTACCTTTTAACTCCCCGTGATTACAATAAATTTACGATACGAGTCTGTTACTATACGCAACTTAAAAATTAAATTATTTGAATATATAAAATGTAAAATAAGTTTCTAGAATTCTTAAAAAAATTATAATAGTTTATAAAAAAAAAAGTAATCTATTCAAAGCCTCGAACAATGATAAATTATTTTAAACAGGAACCAAAAAATTATTTACTGAGCGAGCGTTAGCGAGCGAGGTACGTCGCTAGTAGCAGAATTAAATTGCATTATTAAAACCTCGTTGTAAAATCAACACGGCTCCCCCATCAGGTAAAGGCGTGAAGTCGCCGAACAAGAAACGTAAAAACAGTAAGTAACCTGGACGAGGCCAAGAATACGTGCGCAATTTCCAAACCTCCTTTCCCCGCCGTGATTGGCTCACAGCAAGTTTCCTCCAGGAACATACTAGTCGACTTCACGCTTCAGGATACTCCGGACGTCTAGCAGTGGAACCTAAAAAACCTATGGCTCTTCGCGCCCATAAACCACACACACTCTCACACTCGCTCAACCTCCTGTGTTGTAGCTGACCCTCTCCTCTTAAACATTCTTTCGCATAGTGCTTACAAGTCAGAAAGCATTAATTAATCTGCCTCAAAATTTATTTTGAATATTTAGCAAGATGGAGAGTACTTGTAAATAACAATCTATTCCATTTAATATTTAATTCGTTATTCTAGGAAAAGAAAATAATAATTGTATTTTTTGATAGAATATTCAATAACCTTATACCTCCAATGTGACAACGAGCTAAAAATATTAACATTAAAAAGTTTGCCTTACTTTTAGCGTTACCCAGAAACAACGAACTGCACGAAGTTCTGTTTCCTTTGAGGTACTTGTTAAACTTGAGTCCCCTTGTCTCTCACGATGGGGTGCTTGTTTAACATGAGACTTCTTCCAACAGTTATGGCAATCGATTCCTCAGCTATTCCAAATAGCTATATTGATCTACATTTCTATATGTATATTGATCAAAAAGCAATATTGATATATAGCTAAAGCCAAATAGCTATATTGATCTACATTTCTCTCAAAAAAATAAGGTGTGTTTTTGATGATCAACAACCCTATGCCAGTGGGAATTTTCATTTGACTAGTAGTGGCAATTATGTCTATTCAGTAGACCATCTCTTTTTAAATTTAGCCTCATCTGAAAACATAAAAAATTTAAAAAAAATCTGGGTCATTTTGAATCATCCATAAAGCCCATTGGCAAAATTCAACATGTAATTGACTGTGATTTCAATTTCCCTTTCAATTTGCCGACTGCTTATGTACGGATTGTCAGGAACCGCTGCTAAGACGGTTACAACACAAGGGTCATTTTCGTCGTATTCGCGATGCTTAGGATGCCTCCCCAAAGGAAACCTTTCAGCGTACCGTCGGGCCACTGCACTGTAATGGTCGTGACACTCTCCTAGACCCATTATTATATCATCAATATGATTAGGGGGATAAGCAGTCATGATCAAGTTTTAGTTTAACTGTGTTTTTGACGTTTTTACGCATAGATTTTTAATTTCTACGAAAAATGCTTTACAGAATGTAACTAAAAGTGTAGTACAACTTTATGGGGAGATCGGAGTCCTGTTTTGCCGATCAATATTTTCGACGGTGTTCGCTTTTCTCAACGATGATAGGATAGAATTTTGCCGATCAATATTTTCGACGGCGTTCGCTTTTCTCAACGATGATAGGATAGAATAGTCTAAGATTTTGCAGTTGCATTTCAAATCAACTGCGGAATTAGGGACTACTTATATTTTAATAAAATATTAAACAAAATTTTTAATTCTGTTTTATCAACTGATAATTAATTTTTTTTTTTTTGTTCTTTCTGCCCCTTAAGCCTCCCTTCGCCAAACGACCCTTGCACAACTCACGGTACTCCGTGGGCCAAGCTAACTCGCGGGAGCGGGACGTGAGGATGTCGGGGCAGTTTCGGTGAACAAGCCGGTTGGTTAATTAAATATAAGCTATTTACATGCGGCTCGCAGCCGCGGTTTTTAGACCTTACTCGCACCTGATCTTATCGGCGCGCTCGCCGATCCTACTCGCGGACGAGAGAGAGAGATAACGATACTTATCGCGTAAGGTCGCGCGGTGAACGCTGTCTCGATGTCGTCTCCTCGGAGTCGCGCAGAAGGTCGGCGTGGTTGTCTCGTTGCGGGCGTGTGACAGGCGCCTGCTCTCGGCTCTGTGCCTTGCCGCGGACTTGCGGCGGATGAAACTCCTTGCTCGTCAGCGGGGCGAGATGTCTGCCCTGGTGTGCTTAGGCGGCCGCGGGTCTCGTCTCGTGCGATAGCCTCGTGGTCGCCGGTTCGGTCGAGGTCTTCGGCCTCGCTATTGGTGTTGTCGCCTGGACTGATCTTGGGCGGAGAGAGCGTTTCCGTAACGTGTGCTCATTATAAAGAGCCGCTTAGTTTCCCCCGTTTACCTATCCGCGGAGGGCGCGCTTTCGGCTGCTTAGCCGCGATGTCGCGCCGCGCTTCTCTCTCGTCTCTAGCCTAACCTAACGCGGGCTATGCTGTGCTCAGCGTCTCCAGCGCTAACAATTACCTGAATGTCGTAACGTTGCTATTTCCACGTTACACTGTTGTTGATTTGAAGTATAATAGCAGAATCTTACATAGTTTTATACAGTAATTGATGAGAAAAACAAAGAACGCCGTTAAAGATATCAGTTGGTAACGTTGAAATCTACTATGACTCTGACCTCCTCTTTAGCGTTCTTTCAACATATTCTAACAATGAGTAGGGTCCTATCAAAAATAGGCCGCTGCGGCATGCTGGTTTATTATCGATCCTTATTTCGAACCTGAAATTGGGCCTGATTTCAGACCTGAGATTGGATTGCACCTCAAAGGAAACAGATCTTACTATGACCACGTCGTCGTTTCTGGGTAACGCTAAAAGTAATGTAAACCTTTTGAAGGTCAATATATTCAAAATCGTTGTCACATTGGGGTTTTAAGGTTATAGATTATTCTATCAGAAAATGCAATTAAATAGCCATCACAGAATTTCTTAGTATTTGACCTTCAAATGACCTTCTAAGGGTCATAACAAAAATTTGAAATACCAATTCGGACGTAAAATTTTCCGCTCTTTCTAAATCTAAAAATTTCGGTGATTTCAGAACCTTTAATGAAGTTCCATCAAGTTCGAATAACGGTTGGTTGCCTAACCTCTTCAAACATATCATTGCTTTAATTATGGCCATACTGCTGAAGAATACGCCTGCACGACAAGAATGTATAGTATAGGAAAGCAGTGCATCAAGACATACAAAGGACAGATGAAATTCGGGCCAGGCAGAAAGGGTCCGAATCTCTACTTGGAGTTTATTGCACCCTCAACCGCCTGTAGCCCCAGACGCCTGAGCGTACCTCACTCCGGTTTCGGCTACAGAGACAACAGCACATCAGCACAGAGCCTCATAACATGTAGTTTCGTTTTTAAATAAAAGTTCCATTGTTTATTCTACAAAAGTTAATAAAGTGTTATTCACATATTTAACGCGAATTCCTTCATTCATTTCGAATACATACTTTTGCACATTTAATCCTAATACCTTTAAACATCATGTTACTTTATCTTATTTCAGGTCTGGAAGATACAAAGAAAGAGATATTAGCCAAGATTATTCTAAAAAGCATCAAAAACGATCGAGATCTCGCTCGATTTCTGCAGAAGGTTTATCAACAGAACCAGAGATTGGGAAAGTGTACAACGGAAAAGTAGCAAATATTGTACCTTTTGGATGCTTTGTACAGTTGGAAGGATTTAGGCGCAGATGGGAAGGTTTAGTACATATATCTCAATTAAGGCGTGAAGGCAGAGTTGTTAGTACTAACGATATCGTAACACGTGGACAAAAAGTTGTGGTTAAAGTTTTAAGTGTCACAGGACAAAAGGTACGATCTGAATCCTATGTAATATTAAAGTTTTATTCATTTATTTGCTTAATCAAGTCGAAATATATTTAAGAATATGTAGCCCGCGCTTTAGAGTTAAAATAAAATTATTGTAGAAGATACAAGAGTCGAAGCAGCGGCGAATTGACCAGACGCTTGGTCCTCGATTAGCACACATCTACGGAATATAAAAAAAAGAAAAACTCGACTGTAAAAAAAACTCCTGACTGACTTATTAATTAAAAAATGAACTATTTACTAAGGCCTGGCTATTCACAAAAATATATATTTCGTATAAAACATGATGAGTGATTATTGTTCAACAAGTGAATTTCCGCGGAATATAAATATCCATCAGGCGTCGACAGCTGGTGTAAACAGAGTGTGTCACATTTTAATCAATTCACGCAGATAACTTTTTAATTTGACTTTTTCAGAAAAAAATGTTATGAACAAAAGCTATTGGGTTTGGAGTAGGACATTTTATGATGACCATCAAATTGATCAGGAATATGACCTTGTCTTCACACCCTCCCTTGCACAACCCAAAGGTCAATGACTTATGGGTGTGGGTGGTCCCCTCGCTCCATTTTTAAGAGTTAGTGACTTTTGGGGGAGGAGTGGAGGTTTGAATTTTATTTGACGCTCCATGGTGCCACTATAAGTACTTACCAAAATGAACACTGCCGCTCGACTAACTAGATTAGATAATACTTTGTGGCTATTTATTGGATAATTATCAAAATTTTTCATTGATAATAACTCGATAGTTATCGATTGTATCACAAAATGCTAAGAATAAAAATTGTTAAAATTTATCCTCTATACGGTGATATGAATATTTTGAAATATTTTTTGAACACCAAATATAAAATAAATCCCCAAAGTATTTGATTCAAATTGATCTCGAGCCTCGACCCAGAAGTAGGCAGCTTGTCGTTGTCATCAGTCTATAAAACTAACGCACGGGAAATTCTTACGTTACGGAAAGCGTATCATCAGAGAATAGGAAGAGGATGCTTGTGCCCATCCGATTAACCCATGCATTCGCGCCACCTCACGGATGCATATAGGAACCAGACGCATCTAGCTTTCCCCCCTAGCTCGCTTTTTTTCGTAGGGTATGGTGGTGAGGGAATATGCATCTACAGCGGTGGAGGGGCAGCCCGACAAACGCGGCGTGCCATTACCGACCGACTCCTACGCATTAACCCATTAACGCGCAAAATGGAAAATTGGGACGCAAAACTTCAAGCCCACTACGCTGTTAGAAAAAAATATCTGTTTTTGTTCAAACTCCTTTATAAGGGGTTTTTGGTGATGCTCTTTCAGAATCTGGCACTTATTTTGTAAAAAAAAGTTAAAATCATAATTATTTTTGCATTTAAAAAAAAAAGTCATGAATTTTTAACGTTTTTTTTTTTTTAAATCGATTTTGACTAACGTTGCTGTATTCAAATAAGCAAAGTACTGCCAAAAATCGAGTCCTCGAACTCCAAAGTTTTCAAAACACTGGTAGGGAACCTTTTTTTTTCTTTTAGTTTTTATAAAATGGCGGTTTTTGTGAAACAGCATAATGTTAAATTTCATGATTTTTTTTCTTGACAAGTTTGAACCTTACAAAAAAAAGTTATATAACAAAAAATGTTTAAAATCACTCAATAAACATGTATGAATTTTTTTAAAAATTTTGGAGCCATTTTAGAATTTTTCAAAAATAGTGAATTTTGAAAATTTTGAAATTTACCCGAATACTTCTGGAAAAATTCATGCGTATTCTTTTAATGATTTTATGCACTTTTTGTTTAATAATTTTTTTTATAAGGCTCATATTTTTTGAGAAAAAAATTATTGAAGTATTTATTACATAATGGATAAAAAGTTACAACGGTTTGTAAACATAGTGTAATCGTTATTCTATTACTGAAATTTTACAACGTATGATTCATATGTAGACGTTTTGTAAATCTAAAATTTGCTAAAGAATTTTGATTGTAAAAAGTTTAACAATGTTCTAACTTTTGAAGTACAAAAACTTTTTTTGTTTTCATAATTACAATTAAAAAATCTGATTACGTAAAAGAAAAAAAAGAAGAAAAAGAAAAAAAAAAGAAAAAAAAAGAAAAAAAAAAAAAGAAAAAAATCAAATTTCAAAAAACTCACTTTGACCTTGTACTTGACCTTGAAGGTTATTTCAAGGTCAACTGTTTTTTTTTTAAATAGGAATCCCCATTTTTAAGACTGGTAATCGATAGAGCGGGAAATTTTACATTCAGATACGTAATTAAGTCAGAGCTAGTGTTTGAACTTGAGGGTTACTCTAAGGTTATTTACACTCCAGCAAGGTTCTTAGATACCTCTGAATATTTTTGCAAGCGGTAAAGCTATTCCTCGTGTAACTTTCAACGAGGAACTCAATGGTGACCTTATACTTGACCTTGGACGTGACCTTCAAGGTTATTTCAAGGACACCTATTGTTTTTAATGGAAATCTTCATTTTTTACACTGGCAATCGATAGATTGGGAAATTTCATTTCGAAAATAGTATTTGACGTGATCTTTAGAAGGTCAAATCAAGGTCAATTTTGGATAAACTGTCAAAATATTGTCGTATTCAAACTTTAGAGGATTTATGAAAGACTAAATGTTTGAAAAAGTTTTGAAACCAACAACATCGATCACCTTGACTTTGAGATCAGCTTTGCACATTATTTGAAAGTTCAAGCACTTTTTAAATTAATAACCTTACTATCGCCCTTATTCTTACTTTTAGCGTTACCCAGAAACAACGACGTGGACGTAGTAAGTTCTGTTTCCTTTGGGGTGCTTGATTAACGTGAGTCCCCTTGCCTCTCACGATTGGGGTGCTTGATTAACGTGAGTCCCCTTGCCTCTCACGATTGGTGTGCTAAAGTCTTTTGCGTTTTACTTAATGATTCAAAGTTTAACGGCGGTGCTCAAACTGAAAACCTTCAACTTCTTGACAAAAAGCTAGGCGATTGTAAAAATGAGTTACAGCATCACGAATCATCCCTCTATCGATTCTAACAGCTTCTTGCATAATTCGATTGCGCAGTTCATCTAAATTGTCCGGTTTAGTGGCATAAACGTTACTCTTAAGGTAACCCCAGAGAAAGTAATCGAGTGGTGTCAGATCCGGAGATCTAGCAGGCCACTCGATTTCACCCCTTCTTCCAATCCATCTATGAGGAAACTGAGCATCCAAATATGCTCGAACATCTCTACCAAAATGAGGGGCTGCTCCATCCTGCTGAAACCACGTTTCATCGTAATCATCAACTGCTATCTCTCTAATTCGTGGTATAATTTGATTCCTAAGTAGCTGTTCGTATGAAGCGGCAGTAAGATTACCCTCGATAAAAAAGGGGCCTACAAGAGTATTGTTTAAGATGCCAACCCAAACATTCAACTTGTGTGGATATTGTGTGTGATTGTCCAACATCCATGCAGGATTTGTGTCTGACCAATATCTACAATTGTGTCTGTTAAATTCACCCTTTAAAGTGAAAGTAGCCTCATCCGAAAAAACTATATTGTATAAAAATTGAGGATCTGCGTCTATTCTGTTCATCATCGCTTCGCAAAACTCGATCCGGCGATCAGGATCATCGTCATTAAGCTCCTGTACCAAATGGACTTTATAAGGATGAAAACTGATGCTTTTCAGAATTTTTCGTACAGTTTCATGAGAAACGTCATGCTCATGCCCAGCTCTACGTAAACTAAGATGTAGATTTTCAATAAATGCTTCAGCAATTTCAATCTGCTTATCCTCAGTTGCTACAGATTGTGGGCGACCAGTTCTCTGAAGATCATTGACAGTCCCAAATTCTGCGAATCGCCGTACAACCCTTTTGACTGTAGATTTTGAGATAGGTGTTTGTCCGTCTTCATTACGAAAATGGTTATTAAACAACGTACGAACTTCGAGGTAAGATCGGACTCGATCTCCCCAACCACGCATCATCAATAAACTTATCCTTTCTCGCGTCGAAAGTTTAGCATACGCCATTGACGTTTATTTAGATATGAGTAATACACGAGTCAGAATATTTATGTATTTCAATTTAGTTTTGATTTGTTTATTCAGAGGAAAAAAGAAGAATAGTGGTAGCGACTCGTCCGCAAAAACTAAGCTAAAAACTTATCAATTGCAAAGAAAAACGAATTGTTCAAAAAGAAATGTTTACAATGAAGGAAAATGTTTATTACATAAAAAAATTTTTGTTTAACTTGTTCTTAAATTTATTTTGAACTCATGAAAAGGTTAAGAAAATGAACAGTGACAGGAATTTTTTAACAAATAATAAAATAAGGACTATCAGTTACAAAAGAAATATTTAAAAGTTTAGAAAGAAATTTAAAAAAAAATCAGAATTAAATAAAAAAACTTCTTAGAAAAAAATCACAGAAATTTATTCGCAATTTATAAAATGAGCTAAAAATACAAAGAACTTGTTTAAAAAGAATAGGAGGTTTGTCGGTTTGTGGGATAATTTTAGAATTTATATTTGTAGGTATTTGGGTTTATTATCCATATGGGTGTTAAATTTATTGATTTAGGGTTCAAAGATTATGAGTTCAGGGTTCATGAGTTTGCAATTTATGGATTTGTTAATTAATGGGTTTTAAATCTACCGGATTGAAGTTGGACACATAAATGTCAAAGCCTGAAACACCGAACCCATGAACCCTCAACTCACGCTAACCAATCGCGAGAGGCAAGGGGACTCACGTTAATCAAGCACCCCAAAGGAAACAGAAGTTACTACGTCCACGTCATTGTTTCTGGGTAACGCTAAAAGTAAGAATAAGGGCGATAGTAAGGTTATTAATTTAAAAAGTGCTTGAACCTCCAAATAATGTGCAAAGCTGATCTCAAAGTCAAGGTGGTCAATGTTGTTGGTTTCACAACTTTTTCAAACATTTAGTCTTTCATAAATCCTCTAAAGTTTGAATACGACAATGTTTTGACAGTTTGTCCATAATTGACCTTGATTTGACCTTCTAAAGATCACGTCAAATACTATTTTCGAAATGAAATTTCCCAATCTATCGATTGCCAGTGTAAAAAATGAAGATTTCCATTAAAAACAATAGGTGTCCTTGAAATAACCTTGAAGGTCACGTCCAAGGTCAAGTATAAGGTCACCATTGAGTTCCTCGTTGAAAGTTACACGAGGAATAGCTTTACCGCTTGCAAAAATATTCAGAGGTATCTAAGAACCTTGCTGGAGTGTAAATAACCTTAGAGTAACCCTCAAGTTCAAACACTAGCCCTGACTTAATTACGTATCTGAATGTAAAATTTCCCGCTCTATCGATTACCAGTCTTAAAAATGGGGGTTCCTATTTAAAAAAAAACAGTTGACCTTGAAATAACCTTCAAGGTCAAGTACAAGGTTAAAGTGAATGTCACCATTAGATTCCTCGTTGAAAGTTACTTAAGAAATGACCTAGACCTTTATCAGAATTACTTTACCTCTGAAAATATTCAGCCGTCCCGGGACTTAATTGACACCCTGTATATGATACACACATATATATACTAGGGGGGGTCTCTACTAGGTCCTCGCTCCGCTCGTCCACCCCCCATTTTGCGATACAGATGAATTCTAGAAAATAATTGTTGCATTTTTCTCATTTTTTTACCTGTATACAATATGAAACTTCATTTACCAAATTGATTTAGCGATATAATTTAATAGATTTATTTTTCAGTCAAATTTTAGAAAATAATTTTTTATAACCATTATTTTATTTTAAAACTATTATTTCAATTTAAAATTTTTAGCAACACGATAATTACGTCATTTTTCAATTTTATTTACTAAATGCTCATTATTATCATTTTCTGCTATGTCAATGATTAAATATTTCATAGACTGTATCGGTATACGATTGTATCGTTATACGATTTTGAAGTTTTAAATTACACTTTCATAAAAATGTCGATTTTTCGTATCTTTAAGTATCCAAAAATTTCATCTATAATATTTTCGTTTGTATAATTGATTTTGGGATTTTTGTTACTTTACTTTATCGATCATAGTTTGAAAAAAAATTGCCATTGGCAACATTTAAAAGCCAAAATTTAAATTCGATATCATTTTCCGAAATTATTTTATTTTTCTTTAATAACATACATTTAAAATTTTGTCGCAGTATACCTACTTTTTATAATTCCCAATAACTCTCAGTAATTCGATTCCCAGACGGAACAATTAGTAACATATGTCGAAAATCTCTTGATGCAAGAACTTCTTTTGCTCCAATATTCCATTATAATCAGATAATTTATTATTATTATTATTAGATTGCTCGGGTATAACTCAAGGACACTTAGCTTTCGCCATTGTATCCCTATCCCCCTAGCTATTCCTCAGCAAAGTGGTTCATCCCTAAGGCTTTGGAGTAAGCCATTAGGTTGTTTGTCCCTACATTGCTGAATTGCTCTGAGTCCAAAACCCCTGTTCCGAGCCATTTCACGCGAGCACCTGTGAGGTTAGGACACTCGCAGAAGAAATGTTTTAGGATTTCTTCCTCTTCTTGGCACCACCTACATAGGTTACTCGTTCCCTTTGTTTTGTGTGTATAACAACGGAGGCTACAATGTCCTGTTAATAGGCCTATAAGGGTTCGGGCCCCTTGTTTGTCTAAGTTCTTGCTCTTTGAGATCCATCCAGTAATATGCTTTCCAAGTAGCTGCTTGGTCCACCTATAACCTTCAGAGTTCTCCCAGGCTTCCCATCCTTCCTTCTTTATTATGGTTCTTATGGTATTACAACCCTCCTGGTATGGTACTCCTACCTCCCATTCTGATTGATCACCATAGCATGCACCTAGTCTTGCAAGGTTATCTGCCTTCTCGTTAGCCTTGTAACCTGAGTGGTCTGGTATCCAGTTAATGATAACCTTGTTTGTCTTAGTCAGTTTATCGAGAGTGTCTCTCGTTTTTTTTTACTAATATTGATTTAGTGAGTGGGTTTTCAAGGGCCATTATTGAGGCTTGGCTGTCGGTGCAGATTTGTACAAATCTGCCCTTTATATCCCTCCTCACCTGGTTTTCCCCGCCTGGTCCACAAATGCCGAAACCAGTTCCTTTCTCTGACTTGCATCCATCTGTAAACCATATTTCTCCACGTCCCAGGAACTGGTTTTCTCTCCATTCTTCTCTGTTCGGTATTCTTGTTTTGAAGCGTTTCCCGAAGGTGATAGGTCTCTTCGTTGATCCTGTAAGGACCAAAAGATTTCATTTGTTAAGATTTCTTTTTGGATGGTCGTATGTCCCATCCTGTTGACTTTCCACTCACCACTGCATATCATTCTGTACGCTGTCCTGGCCGCCACCTCCTTGATGTCAAGGTCCAGGCCATTTATGACCAGCAACATTCTAATTGCAACCGTGGGTGTACTTCTTCTCAGTCCGTATGCCCCCCTAAATTTCACAGCCTGTATATGGTCCAGGCCTTTGATTGAGGTTCTTTTACGGATTGCTTCCCACCATATCACTGCAGCAAATGTTGGTTCCAGTGTAATTTCTTATCTAGGTAGATCCCTAGGTATCTTACTCCTTCCGCGTACGGTATTTTCTTCCACTCACCACTGCATATCATTCTGTACGCTGTCCTGGCCGCCACCTCCTTGATGTCAAGGTCTAGGCCATTTATGTCCAGCAACATTCTAATTGCAGCCGTGGGTGTACTTCTTCTCAGTCCGTATGCCCCCCTCAATTTCACAGCCTGTATATGGTCCAGGCCTTTGATTGAGGTTCTTTTACGGATTGCTTCCCACCATATCACTGCAGCAAATGTTGGTTCCAGTGTAATTTCTTATCTAGGTAGATCCCTAGGTATCTTACTCCTTCCGCGTACGGTATTTTCTTCCCGTAGAAGATTACTTCCTTATTTATTTTACTTTTATATTTCCTGGTGAAAGGGACTGTTTTCGTTTTGTTTGGATTTATCCCTAGGGATATTCCCTGACACCATTGCTTTACTTTCTCCAGTATCCTTTGGATGAGGTCTGGAAGAATTTCTTCAAATTTACCTTTTACCATTATGGCGAAATCATCTGCATAGCCGATTGCAAAAATCCTTTCTTTGCTTAGCATACACAGTAATCCGTCAACCACTAGTAGCCACAGTAGGGGTGAGAGTACTCCCCCTTGTGGGCATCCATCGTTGATTTTTCCTTTTACTTTTTTACCCCTCCATTCACTGTATATGCTCCTGTTATTCAGCATCCTCATCACCCATCTGACGATTGTTTTTGGAATGCCGTGCTCTTCCAGTGCTCTGCGAATGGTGTCTCTTGTGGTGCAATTAAAGGCTCCCTCAATATCTATGAAGGCTCCAATTACTGTTTCCTTCATGCTAAAGGCCGTCTCGATGTAAGTAACCACCGAGTGTAATGCTGTTTCCGTAGATTTGCCTACGGTGTACGCATGTTGCCCTGCATGTAGTGGATTTTCACTCAGGATTTCATTCCTTATGTAGTAGTCCACCAATCTCTCCAATGTTTTCAGTAGAAAGGACGTTAGACTTATTGGTCGAAAGTCCTTTACTGTGGAGTAATCTTTTTTTCCGGGTTTTGGGATAAACGCCACCCGTGTTTCTTTCCATTTTTCAGGAACGTATCCTGTGGGAATACATCCTCTGAGTAGTCCCGTGATTAGGTTTAAGATGTGTTCATCTCGTTCCTGTAACATCTTCGGAAAGATGCCATCCAGGCCCGGTGTTTTATATGTTTCAAAGGAATTAATTGCCCACTCAACCTTTTCCTTAGTTATAACTTTGGCTGCTAGCTTTCAATCTATAGGTCCTCCACACCACTCTAGCGTGTGCAACGTCTCATCTTCTTTCCTGATGAAATCAGGATAGCAAGCTCTGAGTAGGAGTTCCAGAGTGTCCTCCTCTGTTTCAGTGTAGTTTCCTGCCGCGTCTTTAAGACATTGTAATCGACAGTCATTATCCTTGGTAAGGAGCTTAGCTAATTTAGCTGCGTCTGCTAGGTTTTCAATACCCGAGCAGTAGTTCCTCCAACTTTCGGTTTTAGCTGCCTTAACTTCCTTTTTGAATGTATTCACAGTATTTTTATACGCTTTCCATCCTTCCTGGTCATTTAATTTCTTTGCTTTGTTAAACAGTTTTCTTGCCTGTTTCCTCAGCTTTTCCAGGTTTCCGTTCCACCAGGGTGTGCTGTTTTTGCTCCCTCTGGGTTTTAGGGGACAGTTGTTTTCATAGGTTCTGTCCATCGCCGTTTGGATTTGTTCTAACGTCCATTCCAGGCTTAGTTTAAAATCATATTGTCCTTTAAGGCCGGCCAGTCTCTCGCCTAGTTCCTCCTTATATGCTGCCCAATTTGTATTTTTGGGGTTTCTTCTATGTTCTACTTTAGGTTTTTGTATTTCTATCCTAAAATTTATGGTCCTATGGTCCGACAGGGATGGTTGGTTGCTGACGCTCCATCCCTGTATATGATCCTTGATCCCCATCGTTGCGAGGGTAAGGTCAAGAACCTTGTAATTGTTTTTAAGTTTTAAGGTGACGACATAATAAAATGGCTCCGAGTAGTAACTTTGCTGCAATTTGAATTTATTTCTTTTTACAAAATTTCCACGATTCTTCGGACAACTCTGACTTATTAATATACGGGAGAGGATCACCCCTCGTGTCAAATCAGCGGCGGGAGCCGTGAGTCATGCGCGCCCCATACATAAAATTCAACTCGGAGCGAGGCTACTGGACGCGTGCTTTCCGTTGCATGCCGACGCACCGGACTATAATAATAATACTAGCAATATGTTTGTCTCCTTCTTAACCTCGCGCTTACAATGTATTTTGTACCTGAGCTTAGACGCCTCAGACGGGAGAACGACCGTGTACAGCGTATCTTCGGAGCAAGGGTGACGGCGACGCATATGCGCGCGAAGGCCAGCGATGTCTCGGCTCCGGAGATGAGCGCGGGTGTTCGCAGATTCGATAAGATGTTTTTCTTTTGAAGAACTCGCTGGCACAGATTCGGCCTCAAGGCGTGACGGCGGAGATTCAAGACAAGATGCGATGGATTAACAATAAAAGTAGCCCGAAACTAGACAAAAATAAACGTCGGTCGATCGCTTGTCACAAAGTATTTCACATTAACATAACGCTATCAAACGGAAGTACTCACCCCTTTCACAGGGAGCCGGGGACTCGCGGACCGGTGCGTCGTCGCCACTCGTCCTGAACAGAGTGACGAGACGTTTCGGTTCGCCCCCTTTTATACTCTTCGCGGTGTACACTCGGTTTACAATGGCGCGATATTCAAATTAAAAATGATCCGTTACAACCTCGCTTCTATTTGCTGTTAAGAAAGTCGGTTCAACTCCCGTGTTCACGATCTCTAGGTTTGTCCTGTGATGAATTCTAACAGCTTCTCTCCCCTATCATTTATGTCGGTGCTTCCCCAAACTTTATGGTGAGCGTTGGCGTCACAGCCGACAATTAAATCCAGGTTTTTCTGTCTGCAGTATTCCACCACTTTCCTAATTCCTGTTGTCGGTATTTCTTCCTCGTGTGGGAAATATGCTGCAACAAGTACAGCTGTCCTCACTCGATGATTGTTATCTTTGAAATCTATCTTGATGGCAATGATGTCCCTGGAGCTTATTTCCTGTAACAAAATGCCATTAATACCTTTTGTAACGATACATGCCCGCGCGTTATCGTTACCGTTACCGTTCCCTACAAAAAGTTCCCCAATTGTGTTGAGTCCTCTTATGTGTTCTCTCCACAACCAAGGTTCTTGAATTAGGGCTACGCCTGTCTGCACCTTTGCCATGCTCCTCGCTAGAATCGCTGAGGCGCTCTTGCAATGGTGCAAATTAATCTGAGAGAAACGTATCCCAGTAGTAGCCATTTATTTGGCTACACCGTCTGCTGCGTTTCCTCTGGAGCCTTCGCTTCGCTTGCGGCGGTTTCGTTTCGGCTTTATTAGTACCCTTAATACCTTAAGGGTTACCGTGCCTACGCCCACCGCAAGTTTAAAGTTCCGGCTCTTTAGAGTGGCACTGATGGTTCATCTAGACCAAAGACGAGGTAGCCATTACTGGTATCTCGTAGGATCGCCCATTTTGCCGTATCCACTCCCCCGTTCTGCTTTCGGACTAGCTTCAGGAAGTCCTCGGCAGAGTCTATTCCCGGAGGAAGCTTAGCGATTACCTTTGTAATCCTAAGCTCCTCCGGATTTACCACCCTCAACCCAAGTTCCCGCCCCAGGTTGTAGTCTTTTATCCTTCCTTCTAGCCAGGTGCTCGACTCTTTGTCTTCGCAAATAAAGACCATGGTCCCCTTTCTAGGGAAGGATTCTTTGAAATGAAGTACAAAGCCCCCGTCTTCGATGTCTATGACCTCTTTAACTACGGTCTTTTTAACATTTTTGCAAACCTCGTCTGGCATCTCTCCTCCCAGGTAATCGCCACAAGTGACGATTACCTGGGAAGGTTCGATGCCGCCGAGGCATAACTACCTTCCTGCCTTGGCTTCTTCAGTGGCTTACCAGTCATCGAGCCAAGGCTGGTTAAGGCGCTCCTTTTCGCCGAGCCTGCGGATGCAGTAGCAGAGGTAGTTGGATGAGCGGTTCTAGCCCGCCTTTCCTCCCTTACCCTCTCCTTCCTGCCTCCCCCAAACTTGGGTATTGGTTTGCCTTCCTCTATTGCCTTCTGTTTTAGCAATTTCCTTCTTTGGGCTCCACTCAGGTTTCGGTTCAAGCCCGTCCCTTCGTGTTGCCCAGCTGAAGGTGCCGGTTTGCCAGCCCCTTCCTGGTCCATAGGGATTTCAGAGATCGGTATAAGCGCCCGATCATTCTCAATCCCTAAATTGTTTTTGTTATTGTCTTCAATATGGTCCATGTGAGACCCACGAGTAATGCGGAAGTGTAAGTCCACCCGGCAGTGGCCGCCCTCCCGGGTAAGGTCTTCATACGACGGGGTTCGACCTCTTCCCCCAAAGGAACCGTTTACAACACAGCTCCCCTGTGCCATGCATCCCTCGGCAAGGTGTCTAACGCCTTGGATTGGGGCGAGTCCCCGTTTCAAGGACGGGCCCTAAAGCGGGGTACCCAATGGGTTACTCGCATTGCCCATCGGAGGACCGCTTCTTGGTCACCACAGGATCCTTGCCCTCCCAGTTCTTGTTAGCGGGATAGGACAGCGTCCTCTCCCTCTCCCAAGAACCGACCCTTACACTGTAGAGGTAGGAAGGCTCTCTGACGGTCGGCGATGGAAATGATGTGGGATAGAACCCGTTTATGGGGCACCCACATCATGATGCGGGATAGATCCGTTTATAGGACACCCGCACCCCATCCCGCACGGTCATCGAACCCCACAATGGATCCGTGATTCAGCCCCTGCACCAACGTCAAGGTCTTGCGATCCCCAGCAGGGGTATAATCAGATAAATCAATTAAACATTTTTCTACAGCATTTAAAATTTCTTTATAATTTTTATTATTATGTTATTCAAACCTCCTATTTTTTATTTTCCCCCTTTGTTTATACACCTTTGCTTTAGCGATACAATTGAATCTGTTTACTTTTTGAGTCATTTTTCAATTTTCACTTTTTTCCCATTAATATACTTTTTTACTTTACCGACATCATTGAATTTATTTATTTTTCAGTCGATTTCTAGAAAATATTTTTTTACCTTTTCTTTACCTTTGTATACGATATGAAACTTCATTTAGTCATTTGCTTTATCGATATAATTGATTTTATTTTCATTATTATCTTTTCTTGCTATGTCAATGATTTAATATACCGCAGACTGTATCGCTATACGATTACGAAATTTATTGTAAATTTATTATCCACATTTTGTGGAGCTAAAATTACAATTTCATACAAATTGAGGAGGGGCTGAGAAGGGGTTCAATAATGAGGATGTTACTGAGGATGGGTTGAGGAATATCACTGAGGAGGGGGGAGGAGGGGGGAGGATAGTTGAAGAGGAGCAAAAATATTTTTTAAATATGTGAAAAGACATCATTAAAATGATAAATATAACATAAATTAATGAAAAAAATGAGGAGAGGAAAAGAAGAATGAAGAGGGATGGAGGAGGGGGGAGGGGGAGGAGGGGGGAGGGTGAGGATAATCTTAGGTTTTGACCTTATAACTATATAATATAGGGAGATATTTGCAGAGACTTCCGGTTGAGCCACGAACAAGCATGGACACGAGTGTGAAAGCGGTGGCAGGAAAAAACGATTAAACAATGAAAAGAAGGGAAGTGGAAGGAGATATTGCAAGGAGGAGATAGAGAAAAACAAGACGGACCAGGAGAAGTGAAAGTGTTAAAAAATTTGATGTAGTCAACGAATGAGAAGAGTTGATTGTGAAAAGTAAAAAGAAGAGGTTAGGAGTTAGTAAAATCATGGAAGAAAAGGAGGAAAGTGCAAGAGAGATAAAAGATAAGTGTGGCGGAAAGGCGACTACAGAGGAGAATAAAGTAGCAGAGAAGAAAAGAAGAGGAAGACCAAGAAAAGAAGATAAGGCTAATAGAAGGGAGAAGAACGAAGAAATAAGTTATTTGCAGAACGAAAAATTGAATAGTTTTGAAATAATAATCGCCGGTAAGATCGAGACCTTCAAGTATTGACAGAGAAACTTATGATGGAGAGGAAGAAAGAAGACGACAAGAATGCAGAAGGGACGGGCAACATGAAAGAAGTAGACGAGCAAGATAAAGAAAAGGAGAGCAGGTGGGAGATGTTAAAGGAATGGATGAATGGACGAATGGGTAGGTTAGAGAATAGGGTAAGTAGGTGCTGCGAGGAGAGAAGAAAATTAGAGAAGAAAATTAGTGTTATATTAGAGCAAAGTATTAAAGACAAAATTATAATTGAAAATTTAAAGGAAGAAATAGCTAAGATTAGGAATAATGAAGTAAGTAGCGATGTAAAAAGGATAGATTTACAGGATAGGTTAGTGAATATAGAAAATGAGATAAAGTTAGTAAAGAATGTGAGAATAGAAAGAGCTGAAAATAGGATACAGAGAATGGAGATTAATAATAATGAAGAGAAACCAAAAATAAATAAATAGAGAAGAAAAAATGAGAAAGGTAGGAGATTGCAAGGAGCAGAAAAAAGACAGAAGAGTGAATGAGAAAGAGCAAGAAATGAGTGATTGTATATGAGGAAGGGAGAGAGTAGAATTAAACAGTGTAGTGGATGAAGAAGTATGTGTGGACAGAGAGTATTTAAAATGCATACATGACGAAATGATTGAGAATGAAATGAACTGGGAATTAATAGAAAGAAAAAAGAGGAAGAAAAATATATTTCTAGGGGAATGAGATAAGTGAAGAAGGGAATTAAAGAGGAAATTAAAAAAATAGTAAGGAGTGATTAGTACAAATAATTTATATTAAAAATGTAAAAGCTATAAGAGGCAGGATGGTGGTTGAATTGGAGTCGTTTGAAAATAAAGTAGATATAACAAGAAGGAAAAATATGCTTAAAGGGACGGGAATTCGGATGGAAAATGATTATTACACAACAAGCAAAAAGCAGGTGCAGGATTGGTTAAGTAAAATAGTTGATGAAGAAAAGAAAAACGGATTAGAAACGCAGTTAGGTTACATGAAAATAAAAGTGGATGGGAGGTGGTATAAGTGGGATGATAGGTTAGGAAAAATAAATGAGCAGACATTTCGTGGGGAAACGAGAGAACAGCAAACTTAGTTTAGTCTCATGGAACTTAGCAGGGATAAATAAAATAGAAAAAGTAAAAGAATTTTTAGAAAAATTTGATATGATAACGATTCAGGAAACATGGTTGGAGAGAGGAAAGAAAGAGATTAGGTGGGTAGGTTAAGCAAAAAATATGAATAGATAATGAAACCGGTGGTAAAAGTAAGTAAAAAAGGGAGAGCGAAATGTGGGATACTAGTAGGCATTAGGAAAGAAATTAAAAAAACAAGGGTGGAAGAAATGGGAGTTCGGGGTTATACTAAGAGGAATAAAATTAGGACCGAAGGTGTGTGCAAACATGATTGTTGTATACAACAATGCGAATATAAGAATGTTTTTAACAGCTTTGAGGAAAGTGATAGAAGTGAAGGAATTATTAGGAGAGCAAATTATAATTGTAGGAGATCTTAATGCAAGAATAGGAGATTGGCAAATTAGTAAGGAAGGGGAAGCGGAAAGGAAAAGGAGGTCAGCAGATAAGGTAATAAATTTTGAAGGGAAAGTTGATAGAATTATGTGAAGATATAGGAGGCATTATTAAACATGGGGCAACAGAAGGCGATTGGGACGGATGTCAAACCTATGTAGGGAATGGAAGTAGTTTGGTACTTGATTTAGTTATAGAAGTAGAAAATGAATTGGGGAGTATAATAGATAAATTAATAGTAACACCCAGATTATAGTCACTAATCACCCACCAGTGGCAGTATTTTTTAAGGGGAAAAAAGAGAAATTGAGGATAAAGAGGAAGGAAGCGAAGAGGCAGGGGAGAGGCTTAGATGGGAAAAGGATAGAGGGGAAGAATACTATGAAAGAATGGAGGAGAAGGAAAGAGATTGATAGAGAGGAGAGAGACGTACAAAAAAGGTGGGAGAAGGTGTTAACTAATATTTGGGACAATAAGCAGGGAACTACGATTTGTTAAGAAAAATAGTAAAGGAAAAGAAAAGGAAAAAGAGATGTAAATATAAGAATACAAGAGAAGAGAATGTGGAAAGCTTTAAAAAGATGGTCAAATCGAGATTAGATGAGGATAAGTTAACATTGAGGGAGGAGAGAAAAAAGACGGAAAGAAATAAAAGAAGAAAAAAGAGAGGAGGAAAATAGAAAAAAAAGATGTGACG